>PVKC010046689.1:0-11191 GCA_004027635.1 Crocidura indochinensis
AAAAAAAACTTTGTTTTTTTGGCTTTTAGGGTTTTTAAAGTCTTTCTCTTGGGGGGTGGGGCTTTGCACCACACCAATGGGATTCAGGGATTACTTCTGGCACTGCACTTGGAAATCTTTCCTGGCAGGCTTGGGGACCATATGAGATGCCAGGGATCAAACCTATGTTGTTTCAGGTTAACCATATGCCCTACATACTGTACTATTGCTCTTGGTTTTAAGGGATTTTTTGGGGGGGTGCCACACACAGTGATGCTCAGATCACTCCTGTTGGTGTTCAAGGGACCTTATAGGATGCTGGGAATCAAACCCAGATCAAGGGTCAGAGTGCTAGTACAGTGGATAAGATACTTGCCTTGCATGTAGCCAACCTGATTTCAATCCCCAGCATCCCATATGACCCCTTGAGCACCATCAAGAGTGATTCCTGAGCATAGAGCAAAGAGTCATCCCTGAGCACCACCAGGTTTGGGCTGGAGACTTAGTGCAGAGTGCTTGCCTCAGGGGATGTAATTGCTCCTCCCCACCTGTTAGAGCCCTAGGCTCAACCTCCAGCAGCATAAAAAAGATCATAGTAGTAGTTGTTGTTGTATTAGTAGTAGTTGTTGTAGTTGTTATTGTTTTGGGAATAAGAGGTCCTTGGGGGCTGTAGTTCGGTCAGAAGGGCCTTGCAGAAAATCCAGCAAAAGTGAGTTTGGACAAAGTCCAGTTTTGAGGACATGACTAGTGGACACCGTGACTAGTGGTAGACTAGTTTTCAAAAATGAAGCAGCAGGTAACTGCAGTTCACCTTAGGACTTGTGCTCTGCTCTTTACTGGGCTTCATATTTAGACTCCAGAGCCCATTGATCCCAGGAGAGACGCTGAATGGAGCCCAAGATGGCAAAGAGCTTCAGAGGTGCTCCCCGTTACCTACCAGTGCCTTGACAGGCATCACCAATCTCACTCAGATTTAGAGCTCGAAGGACTGGAATGCAGGCAGCCTGTATCAGTCGATATTGGCACCAACAATGAAGTTCCAGACTCCCTCCTTCCTTCTAAAGATAATGGTTCATTCTGGGGCCAAAAAGAGAGAGTACAGGAGACATTTATGCAGCCAACCCCAATCCACCACACCTCACAGGGCCCTGCGAGAACCACCAGGGGCCACTCCTGAGCACCGAGCCAAGAATATTGCTGAGGTCTGCAGGCTGTGGCTCCAACGCCCTCACCCCAAATAAAGAAAAAGAACAGTGCTATGTCTCAGCTAATTGGATGTGGCTCACGCAAATGATCGAACAACACTTCATGTTCCATGATTGTAGATGTTAACTGCATCTGCAAAATACCTTCACAGCAACACACAGAAACATCTGGTTTTCAAATCTTTATTTTCTTGCTTTTGTTTGGGGGAAGGGTCCCACCTGCTAGGGGACATTGCGCTGCTGGTATCAAACCAGCCATTATCAAGGCAGCTGCTAGATGCTGGTCCAGTGCCTTAACCCTTGTGCTAGCTCTCCAGTTCCTGACTTATTTGTATGGGTGACATAAAAGTAACCATCATGAGACTGGAGAAAAATAATACTGTGGGGTCTAGGCACTTGCTTTGCATCCTAGTTCCATATTTGATCCCTTGAGTCCTGTCAGGGAATAGGCACAGAGCCAAGAGTAAGCCCTGAGCACTGCACGGTGTGGCCCAAAACACAAAAGTACAAAAAAATAAAGTAACCACCACAATCCCTATTATGCAAAATGGCAAAGTTGGAAGGCTGGTGTTTGAGTTCATCTCAGTCTGACTTAACTGATGATTTCACCATAAAAAAAAAGCACATTGTTGAATGTGCTCAAACAGTATTTGACATTACTCCTTAGATCTTTTCTTAGGAGAAACTATAGTATCAGATTTCCCATTAAGCCTGGTGTTCTTGGGACCCTCTTGATCACGATCTTATTATCCTTCTGACTTTGCATTTTGCACCCGTGCCCATACCAGCCTCTCTCCCTGGAGAGGTCATTTCCAGAAGTGGTTTTTGTCATGGAATTTTGCCCGTATTCTGCCTCCACATGGAGAGCCAAGAAGCATTTGATGAGAGCTGGAGCCAGTGGGCCAAGGCTGGAGGAGGAAGGGACCTGGGAGGTAGGGGGTTTGGACATACTGTTTCTGACCAGAGGGGACGACCCCCGCTTCATAGATAAGGAATCTAAGGCTCAGCAAGGTGTGTACTCATAGCCAGAACAACTCAGCAAGTCAGTGGTATAGCCCTGACCAAAATTTCCAGATATTGAGGGGTGCCTCAGAGACCTCAGTGATAATAATGACAGAATAAATATATTTGGTGGGGCCAGAGAAATAGTACAGCGGTGGGGTGTTTGCCTTGCATGCAGAAGGATGGTGGTTCGAATCCCGGCTTCCCATATGGTCCCCCGAACTTGTCAGGAGTGATTTCTGAGCGTAGAACCAGGAGTAACCCCTAAGCACTGCCGGGTGTGAACCAAAAACCAAAACCAAAACCAAAAAAAGAAAAATATATTCAGAGAATGTCAGCCAAGAATAACGAAGATACCATTCGTATTTTGCAAAATACCTTCACCTTTTGTTGCTTCCAGTACGTGCTTCAGAGGAACAAAATGGATGTGATGCTGTTCTAACCCTATGAGCTACTCATTATTATCCACAAAATGCAGGCAAGGTGGAGCCGGAGCGGTGGCACAAGCGGTAAGGCATCTGCCTTGCACGCGCTAGCCTAGGACAGACCCCCATATGGTTCTATATGGTCATCCAAACCAGGAGCAATTTCTGAGTGCATAGCCAGGAGTAACCCCTGAGCATCACCAGGTGTGGTCCCAAAACAAAAACAAACGAACAGAAAAAGATTTAAAAAATAAAGCAGGCAAGGAAACTGAGGCACAGAGGGTTGGCCAGCTTAGACAGCAGAGTGCAGATTTGAACTTGGCTAGCTCAGTTTCCTGCTTCCCAAATCTCACACACCCCAAATTTCTGCTCACATCATCTGCACTTAGCCAAGTAATCCGCTCCCCTCATCCAGCCTTCTCTGTCTCCCCATCTCCTTCCTCAGCTCCCCTGAACACTTACCCCCTACCTGTCCCCCGCCAACATCATTTTGTTCATTTTCTGTTTTGTTTTGATCCCTTCCCTCTGTTCCCTGAGAGATGCTAAAGGCTACACTCTACCTCCAGGGGACACCTAGGGACAGGGCTCAAGTGTCACTTGGGATTTCCGAAGCCCAGTTTTCGCCCTTTGGTGGAGAGGCTGCCTTTTGCCTCATTTATTTATGCTCGCCCTACTCAACTCCACACCCTCCCAGCTGTTATTCCCCTTGGGAGGAAAATGAAGAAAGGCCCCAGACAATGGGGGGCCAGGGCCGGCCACATGGACCCCGCCGTTTAATTTTCTTTAATTCATTTTATATTGAACCAAATGATCCTGTTTGTTTGTAATGCACCCGCTCAGCACAGAGGAGGGGCACAGCCCCACCTGGGGAATCGGGGAGCAGCTGCGCTCACAGCTCCTGTCCCTCCCCTGCAAACCACCTCCAGGGCTCTTTCAGCCTGGGGGCCTCCACGCAGCTGCAGTCAGCACACACATACCCCAGGGTAACCATGTCATCCCAGAAACCCCACAGGATCCCCTATAGCATTCTGGGAATAATTGGATCAGAGTCTGTGTGGCCTGTGTGGTCTCTCTGCTCCGTGGCTGCAAACCTGAGACCTCACCAGACCCTAGTCTGAGGCTGAAGAGCGTCTGTTTGTTCATTCCGTATCTGGGTGCACCCAGCTTCAGCCCCAGTCAGGAAGAGGTCAGAGCCAAGTCCCATCCTGGGATGGGGCCTGGGGTGCCTGAAATGCACCTGGAGCCTTTTTTCAAGGTGGTGTGGGAGGCCACAGGTTTGGGGGCTCCAGTACCTCCAGGGGTGAAGCATGGATGTGTTAGGCCCCTGTAGGTATGAATACTGACCCTTGGCAGCACCCTTGGCAGAGATATAGGGATTCATGGGGTTACTCCTGACTCTGCATTCATGAATCACTCTCGGCAGGCTCCGGAGACTATCTGGGCTGCCTGGGATCGAACCCAGGTTGTCTACATGGACAACAATCATCCTACCTACTGTGCTATATCTTGAGCCCAGGATTCATGGGACTTTAACCTGCCTGTGACTTTGGCTAGGCCCAACCCTGCTGACTTGAGTGCCAACATTGGGGAGCTCACCCCTGGCCCCACCCTACCCCACTATCCCTGACCTCCCTCTTTCTACAGAGGAGCAAACTGAGAGGCCTTGGTGGCCCAAGTTTCATCCCAGGTGTGCCTTCCAGCTGTCATCTTGCCTCAGTTGAGCGTCTGGCCTGGAATGGCACCTTTTTCTTTTTAAAACTTTATTGATTGATTGATTGATTGATTAGTGTTTGGGACAGACACAGCAGCACTCAGTGGTTACTCCTGGCTCTGCACTCAGAAATCATCCCTGGCAGGGTGGGGTACCATATGGGATGCCAGAAATCAAAACTCGGTCCCTCCTGGGTTGGCTGCATGCAAGGCAAATGCCCTACCCTTGTTCTATCTCTCCGGACCCATAAAATGACACCTCTTGGCTGCCTTTCAAAACTCATGGTAAGATGGGACAGTCACTCTGGGGTCCTCTAGGAGACTGGAGCACTCCAAATAGCACCCTGCCAAGTCTTTTCTGGGGCAGGTGGTAGGAGGTCCGTCAGGCCAAGGCCAGCCTGCAGGTGGCGAGGAAAGCAATTGGGATCCAGTTTTCCCCTGTTCAGACAGTGGTGACAGTGGCACTGGTAGATCTCATCTGCCTGGTCACAGGGAGCAAGCACAGGGCATGTATGGACCCCGTAAGCATCTGAGGTGGGAGGCAGCAGCCCTTACCCGGTACAATGGGGATTAATTAGCAGGTTAAGTAGTGATTAGTTTGCTCTTCTCTGGCTCCCTTTGGTGGACTGTGAGGGAGGGGTTGTGGGGTGGTGGTGCTGCTTCTGGGGAGGGGGAAAGGTCCTGCTTTTTGGCCCCTCGGCTACCCACGTGCCCTTTGCTGGAGGACAGGGAAGGGCTCGCCATTAATGGTGTAGCACAAGGATACCACTCACAGTATGTCCCAGCTTATCCAAACAGAGGGCAGGGTTCACTGGAACCACTTGGGGTGCTACAGGCTGGGGGGAAGCCTGTTGTGGCCATTTGCATCAGTATCACTTCCGGCAGGTCACCTTCCCCACCCCATTTCATGCCTAGGTTTCCCCATCTGTAAGAAAAGGGAGCTGGTGTTGTTTCACCTTTCAGGGTCCTGTATTTGAGGGGAGCTGCAAAGGCCCCAAGACAGGCAGAACTTTCAGCAGCTCCTTCATAAGTGTTTGCTCTGCCCTGGCCCTTCTGTCCTCACAGGTCCAGACAAAGCTGAAAGTGTGTGGAGAGAGGGGAGCATCAGACTTCCATATCCTGTGCCATTTCCCCCACCCCATCCCCTGGCTGACCTCCCATCATTCTCTGGATCCCCAGTATGATGAGAGATGGCAATATGTCTCTTGGGTGTCTCCTACCATTCTTAACATCCCACTTGGTGCTAAGAAGATTTGAGACCCGTCAGTGAAACAGAGAAAGTCACTGAAATGGGGGCGGGGGCAGAGGCAGCTTCTGAGAGGAGGCATGTGTGGTCTGGGGGATGGGTTCTGGGCTGACACCCTATGATGGCACCTACTCAGTGGTCCCTCTGACACACTTTGGCACTTCGGCTGAGTTACGGGACATCTCTAAGCCTTTTGTGGGGGGACATCGGGGAGCCACACCTGGCAGTGCTCAGGTTACTCCTGGCTCTGCGCTCAGAAATTGCTCCTGGCAGGCTTGGGGGACCATATGGGATGCCAGAGATTGAACCTGGTATGTCCCAGGTTGTCTATGTGCAAGGCAAGTGCCCTACCGCTATGCTATTGCTCCTGCCCCATCTCTGACCCTTTCTTGCTTCATATGGGGACATAATTTTCCCCGGAGGCTGTTAAGCAAGGGCATCATGGGAATGGAGCCTTAATCTCTCATCTGTGCACATGGGAGTGAAGATTTATGAAGTGGTGAAAAGCCAAGAAAGTAGAGGAAAGGGCCATGAAGGTGTACACCGCTGCCACCAGCAACCCCCTCATTCCCGAGGCCTGAATGCTGATTTTGTCATGGCAGTCACAGTGCATATATGCATGCCAGCACTATCCTAATATACAATGTGCAACCAACCATCCAATTATCCATCCTTTTTTTGGGGGGGTGGGCCACACCTGGTGATGCTCAGTGGTTACTCCTGGCTATGCGCTCAGAAATCGCTCCTGGCTTGGGGGACAAATGGGATGTGGGAGGGATTGAACTGTGGTCCGTCCTAAGCTAGTGCAGACAAAGCAGACGCCTTACCGCTTACACCACTGCTCCACCCCCCATTTTTATTATTATTATTATTGATTTATGAGCTAAGATAGTTTTTATTGAATGAAGCATACTTGGATGTGAGAGGAAAGAAAGAATGGAAGTGGAGCCACAATGATAGTAGGCTGGTAAGATGCTTACCTTGCATGCGGTCAACCCAAATTCAATCTCTGGCATCTTATATGGTTCCCTGAGCTCAAGAGTGATTCCAGAGCACAGACAGGCATGTCTCCCAAACAGAAAGTATGGAAATACATGTTCAAGAACACAGAATGGGGGGCCCGGGAGATAGCATGGAGGTAAGGCGTTTGCCTTTCATGCTAAAGGTCATCGGTTCGAATCCCGGTGCCCCATATGGTCCCCCGTGCCTGCCAGGAACAATTTCTGAGCATGGAGCCAGGAGTAACCCCTGAGCGCTGCCGGTTGTGACAAAAAAAAAAAAAACACAGAATGGAAAACACAAAGAAACATCAGAGACAAGAAGGTCATGTTCAAGGGAGAACACAGCTCAAAGAGTGAGCCCCATCCATTATTTAATTTATCTATCAGCAAGTCAGCCACCCACTCATCCTTCCATCATTTGATATCCCCATTTATCCTTCCATCCTCTGCATCTATCCATCCATCCATTCAGTCATTTATCCCTTCATGCAGCTCTTCCTTTGTTGACCTCCAATTCTGTCACAGGCCATAGGACAGTATTTGCTCTTAAGGAGCTTCTGTGAAGGTTCTTAAATAAAGTAGAGTGAGGGAGGAGATGGAGAGATAGCACAGCAGTAGGGTGTTTTTGCCTTGCATGCAGTTGATCCAGGATGAACAGTGGTTCAGATCCTGGCATTCCATATGGTCCCCCATGCCAGCCAGAAGCAATTTCTGAGAGCAGAGCTAGGAGTAACCCCTGAGCACTGCCGGGTGTGACCTCAAAACCAAAATAATAAAAAAATAAGAGTGAGAGGTATGGTGGGAGCTGCTCTCTGCAGAAGGCAGTCAGGGAAGGCATTGGTGAGAAGGTGCCATCTGGGCTTAGAAGACTTAGAAGAGGCCAGGAAGGGATATTTGGAAAAAGCTATTCCAGGCATGAGCAGACTCCATAGCCATGTCTGGAGAGGTAAAGGGGCAATGAATCAGTGAAGTTGGGGCTGAGTGGGGTAATGCTGGCTTTATGGATCTGTACCAGTGCAGAAGTGTGTGTGTGTGTGTGTGTGTGTGTGCGCGCGCGCGTGTGCGTTCATTCAACTTAACACTCTACTGCTGCCATCTTGAAATTCCAGTGCTCAGTGTTCAAACAGGAGGCCCAGCTTTTCGATTCCCTGTCCAAATTCAAGATACGGGCTCGAGACCATTAGGAAAGAAGGTGCTATCTTCCCCCTCTTATACTGCTTCCCTGGCAGCTGAGCCCTGGGCCTTAGAGGGCAGGCAGATGTGGGCAGTTGTGACCCTTGCATATCTGTGCTCAAGTGGATGCTGACACGGAGACAGAGAAGCACATCTGTCCCCTTGGGACTGGGGTAAAGGGAAGAGGCTGCCTTTCTGCAGCTAACTGAGTCCCAGGCCACTGAAGACTTAATCATCAACACCTTATAATTAGGCATCTCCTGGGAGCCAGGGCCATGCCCTGTTTATAAGGCAGTGGCCTGGTATATGTTGCTGGGACACGTGACCCAGGTCCTTCCTGTTCATGGGCCCTGGGTGCTTACATCAAGGGAATCATAGCCAATAGAAGTGGATGCCAACTGCTGTTGTGGAGGGTGCATTGCTTCTCCCACTGCCTGGTGTCTCCCATGGGGCCTTAGCCCTGGCCACTGC
This sequence comes from Crocidura indochinensis, assembly GCA_004027635.1. Taxonomy (NCBI): domain Eukaryota; kingdom Metazoa; phylum Chordata; class Mammalia; order Eulipotyphla; family Soricidae; genus Crocidura; species Crocidura indochinensis. Next base: position 8,213 of record PVKC010046689.1, read on the forward strand.
CCCAGAGATCATTCTCAGTTTTGGGCTTGCCAGCTGAATGAGGCCTGGAAGCCAGAAGATCTGGGAGCAAAGCTTGTCAAAAACCAGGGACAGGGAAGAACAGAGCATCTTTGAGCATTCATGAGGAGAAGGCGGAGGCATGATGGGCTAGAACAGCCAGGCCAGGATTCAGATCCCACCAGGGGCATGTGTCAACTGTCATCTCAAAACACAATGCCCTTTTCCCTCATCTAAAAATTGGGGAGGATGAGGGGCTGGAGTGATAGCACAGCGGTAGGGAGTTTGCCTTGCATGCAGTTGCCCAGGATGGATCTGAGTTCAATCTCCTGCATCACATTTGATCCCCTGAGCCAGGAGCGATTTCTGAGCATACAGTCAGGAGTAACCCCTGAACATCACTGGGCAAAGCCCAAAAACAAACAAAAACAAAAGAAAAACAAACAAACAAACAAAAAAAAATCAGGGGGGGGGGTGAATTTGTGCCTTGCTTTATTAGTTTTTTGTTTCTCTAAAGACCTAGAGTTGACTTAAAAAGTAGGCAGGCCAGGCTGGAGCAGTAGCATAGCAGATAGAGCTCTTGCCTTGCACAAAGCATACCAGGATTGATCCCCAGCATCCCTTATAGTTCTCTTCACCTCCAGTCTACCAGGAGTAATCCTTGAGCACTACGGGATATGGCTCAACAACAAAACAGTAAGAAGGTCAAGTTTCTGTTGGTGGCCTCTTTTTGATAATAACCTGCATCAGGAACAAAGGGAGAAACAATAGCAAATACCCATGTCTTCTGCTAAAGAAGTCAAATGAGTAATGTCTTAGAAATTTGGTGTATTTGCTCCCTAGGTACCAGCCATGTTTCTCCCAGTCTCTGTCCTCATGAAGACTCACCTTTTCTTTCCCAAGTTCTTCTCATGTCTGCGTATGTTACTATTTATTCAAGAGGGAGCAGGCATTCTGCATAAGGACCCTTTGCCCACCCACCCATGATTTACTACCCAGTTCTGCTCTGGTCTCTCACTCTAGGACATTTCTATGTGGATCACATACCAACAAGCTTGTCGGCACTGTCAGAATGACTTGGTCTCTAAGTGAGCACCATGATTTTTACCAGGAGTAAAGTGGGTATGCCAAGTCTTGAACTTCTCTGAGGCAGATAGATTGTGGCTAAACAACACTCGCTTTGCTTAGTGAGGAGCCTCAGAGACCAGGCAGGTTGTCTACTGTCATCTCTAAGGTTTTGTCCTTTCTGAAGCCAGTGGATGGAGGAATATGCACACCCTGCTGGGGAATCAGACACCCACTTTGCAGCCAGGTATTTGTTTGAGAAAGAGGTTCCCAAGCAGTGCTCAGGAACCTGGGGCTCCACTCAGAATTCTTGGCCAGTGGGGCTAGATCATTGTAAGAATTCCAGGGTTGGTACCGCCCAGACTGCAATGCCTCTGCAGCACTCTAGGTTCTCCAACGATGTTAGACATAACATCGTTATATCTATATATATTTTGTCCTAGGACAGAAGACACAGGCACCTTCTTGAGAAGTCAGGGCAGAGCTAGGATAGAAGCTACCAAGTCATTATGGGCATTCACAGCTCAGGAAGGAGAGGGGTCCAGCCCTCAGTCCCTGCTTTTCTAAGTGGCTGGCCTAGGCCCATCTCTTTATCCCCTGAGCCTCAATTTCCCTTCATCTGTATTGCAGGGCTGAGCTCGGAGCTCTGGGCTTCCCCAGGACTGCCCCTTTCTCCTCTGAGCCTCAGTTTCCCTTCCCCCAGGACCGTCCCTTTCTCCTCTGAGCCTCAGTTTTCCCCCAAAACCGTCCCCTTCTCCGAGCCTCAATTTCCCCCCAGGGCCATCCCCTTCTCCAAGCTTCAGTTCCCCTCTCCCCCAGGACCATCCCTTTCTCCTCCAAGCCTCAGTGCCCCCCCCCAGGACTGTCCCTTTCTCCTCCAAGCCTCAGTTTCCCCCCAAGACCGTCCCTTTCTCCCCTGAGCCTCAGTTTCCCCTAGGGAATGCGCGTTCCCAGGAGCCCTGGGCGAGAAGGGGCTGCAGGAGCAGGAGATGCACGACGGGCCCCGGGGCTGTGACCTCATCGGCAGGCGCCGTCCCGGGGGGCCATGAGCTCATGAGATGCCGAGGCGCGACGTGTTGAGAGCGCGGGGACAGCCGGCCGCCCGCCTGCCGCGGTGATCTCATCGGGGCCCCGGGAGGATGAGGACGAGGAGGAGGAGGAGGAGGAGGAGGAGCATGGGGAGTAGTCGGGCCGTGTGCCCTTCGGCAGGGGAAGGAGCGCCGCCCTCGCCGGTGACGTCACCCAAGCGCCTGTTGCCAGGCAACGCGCGACGCCGGGCGGAGGCCACGCCCCGAAATTAACAAGCCACACCCTCGGCTGAAATCGACATGCCACGCCCCCGCCGGTCCCCGGTCCCCGCTCTCCGTTGGCTTGCTTAATATAGGAATGAGCTTGGCTGCCAGTGCATCCTTTGTGTTGCATTCATTTGCATGCTGTCTCTAGCCCCTCAACCCACCCCACCTCCAAAAAAGTGCTCCTTATAAATTGAACACGCCTGGTGTGTCTTTGCATATGGACCTATGGAGGTATCCCTATGTAAACTATCTGGCCCCTCTCTCCAGATCTAACCAGGTGGACCCATGGAAATAGTACATATACAAGCCCCCTAGCCCCAAGAAGCCATTTATTTATTTATCTTTTGGCAATGATCACACAGGAGGCCAAGCAAACAGGTGATATTTATTCTAAGCATGGTTTTCTTTGACTCAGCAGAGCCAAAGTCTTATCGTTGCAATCAGAATCAATAGAATATTCCTTTGGGGGATATTTTACCTTTTTCTTCTCTCTTTCTTTCCCTGTGATTTTTGATATTCCAAGTGCTTTTGTTTCCTGGGGGCTCTGGCTATTTTTGTTTGTTTGGTTGGTTGGTTTTGGGTTTGGGACATGTTCTGCGATGCTCAGGGTTTCTCCTGGCTC
>PVKC010046690.1:0-11190 GCA_004027635.1 Crocidura indochinensis
GACTTCATCTCTCCTGATGGCTGCATAATATTCCATTGTGTACATGTACCACAGTTTCTTTAGCCATTTATCCGTTGAAGAACAGTTTGGTTGTTTCCAGAGTATGGCTATTTTAAATAGCACAGCAATGAATATAGGTGTGAAGAAGGGATTTTTGTATTGTATTTTTGTTTTCCTAAGGTATATCCCAAGGAGTGATATAGCTGGATTGCATGGGAGCTCAATTTCCAGTTTTTGGAGGAATCTCCATATTGGTTTCCATAAAGGTTGGACTAGATGGCATTCCCACCAGCAGTGAATAAGATTTCCTTTCTCTCCACATCTGCGCCAGCACTGCTTCTTCTCATACTTTGTGATGTAAGCCAATCTCTGTGGCATGAGATGGTACCTAATAGTTGTTTTTATGTGCATCTCCCTGTTGATTAGTGTTGTGGAGCACTTTTTTTCATGTGCATTTTGGTCATTTGTATTTCTACTTTATCAAAGTGTCTGTTCATTTCTTCTCCCCATTTTTTTTATGGAATTAGATGTTTTTTTGTTTTGTTTTGTTTTGTTTTGCTTTGCTTTTTGGATCACACCCGAAAGCACTACGCTCAGAAATTGCTTCTGGATGATGCGGAGAAACTATATGAGATGCGGGATAGGAACCAATGACCTTCTTCATGAAAGGCAAACACCTTATCTTCATGCTATCTCTCCAGCCCCTAGGGATTAGATGTTTTTATCTTGTAAAGTTCTGTCAGGGCCTTGTATATTTTGGATATTAGCCCCTTATCTTATGGGTATTTTCATGGGAATAGTTTCTCCCACTCAGTGTATCCTGGGCACTATTTCCTTTGAGGTACAGAAGCAAGCTTCTCAACTTAATATATTCCCATCTCTTTATCTCTGCTTCCACGTGTTTGGAGAGTGCTGTTTCCTCCTTAAAGAAGCCTTTAGTCTGCCAGAGAGATAGCCTGGAGGTAGGGTGTTTGCCTTACATCCAGAAGGATGGTGTTTAGAATTCGGGCATCCCATCTGGTCCCCCATGCCTGTCAGTGGCGATTTCTGAACACAGAGCCAGGAGTAACCCCTCAGCTCTGCTAGGTGTGGACCCGCCCTCCCCCCCCCCAAAAAGAAACCTTTAGTCTCAATGACATGGAGTGTTTTGCCTAGATGTTGTTCTGTATAGCTTATGGTTTCAGTTCTGTTATCAAGGTCCTTAAATCATTTGGATTTTACATTCATACATGGTGTTAGCTGGGGTCTGAGTTCGATTTTTTGCAAGTGGCTAACCAGTTGTGTCAACACCACCTGTTGAAGAGACTTTTCTTGCTCCATTTAAGATTTCTTGCTCCGTTATCAAAAATTAGGTGATTGTATGTCTAGGGAACATTCTCTGAGTACACAAGACTATTCCACTCATCTGAGGATCTGTCTTTATTTTAATACCATGTTGTTTTGATAACTATTGCTTTATAATACAATTTAAAGTTGGAGAAAGTAATGCCTCATATTTCTTTTCACAATAGCTATTCTAGGTTGTTTATTGTTCCAAATGAATTTCAGAAGTGTTTGATCCATTTATTTGAAAAATGTCATGGGTATATTTAGAGGAATCACATTAAATCTGCACAATGCTTTGGGAAGTATTGTCATCTTAATTATGTTAATCATACCAATCCATGAGCAGGATATGTGTTTCTATTTCCATGTGTCCTCTTTTATTTCTTGGAGCAGTGTTTTATAGTTTTCTTTGTATAGGTCCTTCATGTCTTTAGTCAAGTGACTCCAAGATATTTGAGTTTGTGTGACACTAATATGAATGAGGTTTTTACTTATTTTATTTTATTGTTTTGGTTTTTGGGCCACACCCAGTGATGGTCAGGGGTTACTCCTGGCTATGTGCTCCTGACTTGGGGAACCATATGGGATGCCAGGGAGATAGAACCGCGGTTCGTCCAAGGATAGCGCAGGCAAGGCAGGCACCTTACCTCTAGCGCCATGGCCCAACCCCCGAGGTTGTTTGCTTAATGTCCATTTCTTCCTAGCATTATTGTGTATAAAAATGTCATTGATTTTTTGTGCTAATTATGTAGCCTGCCACCTTGCTATATAAATCTATTGTTGGTAGAGTCTTTAGGGCTTTCTTAGTAGAATATCATGTCATCTGCAAACAGTGAGAGTTTAATTTCCTCCTTTCCAATCTGGATTCTCTTGATATATTTTTCTTGCTATGGCAAGTACTTCCAGTACTATATTGAATAGCAGTGGTGAGAGAGAAGAGCTCTGTCTTGTACCAAAATTTAGAGAAAAGTCTTTTAGTTTTTCTACATTGAGGTTGATATTTGCCATTGGCTCTGGTAGATATACTTAACTATATTGAGAACTGTTCCTTTCATTCCCATCTTGCTGTGAGGTTTTATTAAGAATGGGTATTGTACCTTATCAAATGCTTTCTCTGTATCTATTGATATCATTATGTGATTTTCATGTTTCCTGTTGTTGATATTGTGTTTTATTTTGATAGATTTATGCATGTTAAACCATCCTTGCATTCCTGGGAAGAAACCTACTTGATCGTAGTGAATGATCTTCTTGATGAGGCATTGGATCCTATTTGCCAGGATTTTGTTGAGGATCTTTGCATCTGTCTTCAGGGATATTTTCTCTGTAATTTTCTTTTTGGACAGCATTTCTGTCTGGTTTGGTATCAAGGTGATGTTGGCTTCATAAAAGCTATTTGGAATTGTACCCATTTTTCAAATTTATGAAAGAGCCTGGCCAGGATTGATAGTAGTTCCATCTAGGCCTAGGCTTTGTTTATGGGGCAGACATTTGATTGCCATTTTAATTTCCTCAATGGGGATGGAAGTGTTTAGATATGCTATATCTTCCTTATTCAACCATGGAAGGTTATAAAAGTACAAGAATTTAACCATTTCTTTCAGATTCTCGTATTTGGGGGCATATTGTTTCAAAGTTGTCTCTGATTATCCCTTGAATCTCTGCAATATTTGTAGTGATTTCCCCCTTTTCATTTCTAATACGGGTTGTCAAGTTACTCTCTCTTTGTGTGTTTTGCCAATCATCTATCAATCGTGTTTATTTTTTTTAAAGAACCAACTTCTGCTTTCATTGATCTTTCTAATTGTTTTCTGGGTTTCCACCTCATTGATTTCTGCTCTAAGCTTTGGTATTTCCTTCTGTGTCACTATTTTTGGTTCCTTTTGTTGATAATTTTCTAGTTTTATGAGCTGTATCATTAGGCTATTGAGGTAAGCCCCTTCTTACTTCCTGATATGTACTTACAAAGCCATAATTTCTCCTCTTGGTGATGCTTTTGCTGTGTCCCATAGATTCTGATAATTTGTGTCTTCATTGCAATTTGTTTACAGGAAATTTTTGATTTCCTCTTTGATTTAATCTCAGAGCCACTGGTTGTTCAGTAGCAGGCTGTTTAAATTCCAGTTGTTAACATTATTCTTCTATGCCCCTTTTAGTTCACTTCTTATTTCAGAGCCTTGTGGTCAGCGAAGGTAGACTGCAAAATTTCTATCCTCTTGATATATATATATATATATATATATATATATATATATATATACACACACACACACACACACACACACACACACACTAGGCCTCTTCAAGGCTAGTATATTTTTGTTGGGTTTCAGTCTGGTTGAGTGATCAAGTGTTGACAGGGCTGTGTTGAGGTCTCCCACAATTTATGTGTTACTATTGATGTCCTCTTTCAAATTTGTAAATAATTGTATTAGATAATCTGCAGGTCTCTCATTGGGTGCATATATGTTTAGTAGTGCGATTACTTCCTGTTGCACATATCCCTTGATTAGTACAAAGTATCCATCCTTGTCCCTTAGAACATCTCAGAGTCTAAAATTTGTGTCATCTGTATTAATATGGCCACCCCAGCTTTTTTAAGGCTGTAGTTTGCTTGGATGATTTTCCTTCAGCCTTTGATATTGAGTCTATGTTTGTTCTGACTATTCAGGTATGTTTCTTGTAAGCAGCAGAAGGTTGAATTCAGCTTTTTAGCCACTCTATGTCTCTGAATTGATGCATTTAGTCAACTGACATTGAGGGAGATTATTGTCATGAGATTTAGTGTCATCATTGTGTATAATTTTTGTGTGTCTGTTGATCTGTCGTGTCTTAAAGTAGACCTTTCAGTTTTTCCTTTAAGACTTGTTTTACATCTGTAAAGTTTCTGAGCTGTTGCGTATTCATGAAGCTCTGTATCCTTCCTTCAAATCTGAAAGTGAGTCAGGTGGGTGCAGTATTTTAGGTGAAGCCTCCATTTTATTCAGTCTTGTCACAATATCCCACCACTGTCTTCTGGCCTTGAGAGTTTCTTGTGACATGTCTGCTGTAAATCTTCTAGATGCTCTTTTGAATGTAATTTTCCTTTTTGACCTTGTTGCTTTCAGTGTTTTATCTTTATCTGTAGTATTCATCAATGTGACTAGGATGTGTCTTGGGGTGTTTTTCTTTGGGTCTCCTTATACTGGTACTCTTCAGGCATGTAGAATTTGATTGTATGCAGTCTTTAGCTCTGGGAGTTTCTCTGTGATGATGTGTTTGTTGATTCGACCTGTGGACCCCTTTCCCCGACTAATGATTCCAATGATTCTTATGTTGTTTCTGTTTAGCTTATCGAAGACTTCTATTTTTATCTGTTCACATTCTTTGAGTTCTTTTTCCATTTGTCTGATCATTTGCCTTAACATTCTTTTCCAGTCTCATTTGTTGTATGGAGTTGTTCAGCATTTCATCTTCCAGTTCACTGATTTTGTCCTTGACTGCTGTTATCCTGCTGGAGAGGATTTTCATTGAGTTTTTTAGTTTATCTACCATGTTTTTGAGATCTGTTATTTCAGTTTGGAGTTTTCTGAATTCCGTCTTTGTGTTCTGTTCAGCTAGAGCTATGTTTTCTTTGATATCCATGAGTATCCTCCATATTTCTATTCTAACCTCCTTATGTGAGAGGTTAATTAGATGATTGGTATTTTGGGGGTCATCAGAGCTATCATCTTCATTCTCTGTGCATTTTGTTTGCCTGAGAGCTTTCCCCATTGTTACAGTTGTAGTGTGATTTTTTCCTGCATGTTATGGTGGGGTTTATTCATTAGAAAGAGTGCGCAGCCACAAAGCAAAGCGGACCAGCCTCTAGGAGAGCAATTTTATTTTGCCCTTCTCAACCCTCTCAGGTAAGACTCAGAAGAGAGAGGAATAGAGAAAAACACACAGGTGACAGGCTCCCTCAGTCTCTTACAATTGATAATCTCACAGCAGGGGCAGATTCCTCCGGCCTGACTTCACATACAAAGGATCTGCCTTTCTGCAAGTTACTACTAATAGTGGGTTTTCACTAACTGACTCAGTCTTCCTTGGCTTTTCAGCCTGGGCAACTCTAGGGGAGCGATTTTGCTGGGCTCTTCTCATCCCACTCTCTCCTGTGATCAACTTCTCAATATAGTAGAGACAGATTTTAATATTTAAGTCATTTACAGTAATATTTTCTTTGACACTTTGTAACTATAACTTAAATGCCTTAATATAGATGCCTTAATAAGTTGCATGCCCTAATGTTGGTCAGTCTTAGTGAAGATCAGCATTTCTCCCTCATTATTGGATAAAATATATATATTCTTTATCTGAGCATAATTGACAAAGCATGTAGCCCTGTGTCCTACTAAAAACTGCATTGTATGAATAGCTAAAAGTCCAAGCTAAGAACAGAGTCAATTCTTTTTGAAGACCTTGGCTGAGAAAAATTGTAAAGAAGATGTAGAGTCTAGACAAACTTCTAAAAATTGGTTTTTCGGTTTTTTGGGGGGTGTGGATGCTTAAAAATAATATTTTTATTTAAGCACCATGATTACAAAAATAATTGTAGTTGGATTTCATTCATAATAAAGAACACTTCATTTCACCAGTGTAATATTCCCAGCACCAAAGCCCCGATCTCCCACCTCCCCCACCCCACCCTGCTCATATTCCAGAATAGCATTTTACTTCTCTCACTCATCATTGGTATGCTAGTTGTCAGTGTAGTTATTTCTTTAACTAAACTCACCACTCTTTGTGGTGAGCTTCATATTGTGAGCCAGTCCTTCCAGCACTCAGCTTTGTTGTTTCTGGGCATTATTAAAATAAATAATGCCTTTTACTTTTCTTAAAACCTATAGATGCATGAGACATTTCTGTGACTATCTCTCTCCCTCTGACATATTTCACTCAGCATAATAGTTTCCATGTCAGTCCATGTATAGGAAAATTTCAGGACAACATCTCTCTGATGACTGCATAATATTTCATTGTGTATATGTACCATAGTTTCTCTAGCTATTCATGTGTTGAAGGGAAGCTTGGTTGTTTCCAGAGTCTGGCTATTGTAAATAGTGCTGCAATGAATATACATGTGAAGAAGGCATTTTTTGTATTGTGTTTGTGTATTCCTAAGGTATAACCTTAGGAGTAGTATAGCTGGAGCAATCTTTTTGAGGAAACTCCATATTGTTTTCCATAAAGGCTGGACTACAAGTAGTGAATGAGAGTTCCTTTCTGCTCACATCCCGCCAGCACTAATTGTTGTTCTTTCTAATGTGCGCCAGTATCAGTGGCATAAGATGGTACATTATTGTTGTTTTGATTTTCTTCTCCCTGATTAGTGATGTGGAACATTTTTTCATGTCTTTTGGTCATTTGTATTTCTTCTTTTAATAAGTGCCTATTCATTTCTTCCACCCATTTTTGATGGCGTTAGATGTTTTTTTCTTCTAAGTTCTGTCAGTACCTTTTATATCTTAGGTATTAGTCCCTTATTTGTTAGATATTGGGTGAATAGCTTCTCCCATTATGTGGTTGACTTTTTTATCCTACTCATTATTTCCGTTGAGATGCAGAAGCTTCTTAGCTACTTCTCTTATATGTTTATCTCTGTTCCATGTGTTTGGAGAGTGATGTTTCCTCCTTAATGCCTTTAATCTCAATGTCATGAAGTGTTTTACCTATGTGTTCTTCTATATACCTTATGGTTTCGGGTCTCATATCAAGATCTTAATTCATTTTGATTTGACCTTTGCGCATGGTGTTAGATGGAGTTCTGAGTTCACTTTTTTGCATATGGCTGACTAGTTGTCCCAACACCACTTGTTGATGAGGCCTTTCTTGCTCCATTTTGTGTTTCTTGAGCATTTATCAAAGAATAATTGAATGTATATTGAGGGAACATTCTCTGCATACTCAAGTCTATTCAAATGATTTGTGGGTATATCTTTATTCCAAAACAGATGCTGTTTTAATAACTATTGATTTGTTATGCTATTTAAAGTTGGTAAAGTTATCCTTCCCATCTTCCTTTTCCAAGGGTTGTCCTTACTCAGTGCTTCTCAATTATTTTCTGTTATGCTCCCTTAGAAAGAAAAAAAACATTTTGTCCCCCCAGTGCAACTGTAAATAGTATCATTAAAAAATCTTTAACCTGCATTACAAAATATACAAAATAATTTGAGCTCATTTTTTTTAATCTGAGGTGATGTCTGAATTAATGGCTACAATAAGCACATTTTGCAATGCATAGCTTTTTGAAGCGGGGTTTGAAGCAGGACACAGCAACTCTCAGCTCCAAAGACATGCAGAGAGATAAATACAGGGCTTAGCTTGTTATGACAATGTTTGCCAAGGTCAAAAGTGACCTCTTTATGGAACCTCGTGCCCCCCTAGGGGTGCACCCCACTATTTGTGAAGCACTGCCTTAGCTATACTTGGTGCTTATTATCCCAATGAATTTCAGGAATGTTTGATCCATTTCTTTAATATGGTATGGGTATCTTTAGAGGGATTACATTATACCTGTAAAATGCTATCAGGAGTGTTGATATTTTAATGATGTTAATCCTCCCAATCCATGAGCAGGGTGTCACCATTTTCTTGTGTCCTCTTTTATTTCTCATAGCAGTGTTTTGTAGTTTTCTTTGTATAGGTTCTACACATCTTTAGTTGACTCCAAGATATTTGAGGTTGTGTGACACTAATGTGAATGGAATTGTTTTTTAATGTCTTATTTTCAATCATCATTGGTGCATAGAGGCCATTGATTTTTGAGTGTTAAATTTGTAGCCAGCCACTTTGCTATATAAATCTATTGTTTCTAAAAAGCTGTTTGGTAGATTTTTTAAAGATTTTTCTAAATATATTATCATGTCATTTGCAATCAATGAGAATGCCCGTGATAAATTTTTATTGCCTAATTTCTATGGCAAGAACTACCTGCACTATAATGAATAGGAGTGTTGAGAAAGAGCAGCTTTGTCTTGTACCAGATTTCAGAGGAAAGGGTTTTAGTTTATCTACATTGACAATAATATTTGCCATTGGCTTGTGGTGGATGGCCTTGACTATATAGAGAAAAGTTCCTTCCATTCCCATTGTGATGAGAGGTTTCTTTTTATAATGATTTTTATTTTGACCAAAGTGGATTACATATCTTTCACAGTATTATTTTAGGTACATATTGACAATGGATCAGGAGAATTCCCAGCACCAAAGTTGTCCTCTCTCCACCCTTGTTCCCAGCATGCATCCTATATCCCTCTCCCTTACCCCCCCGAGCTGCTAGTATAAGTGGTCCCACCTGTGTCTATCATGTTGTAGATTGGATATCAATTCTGTTGTCATTGGATTGGGTTTAGTATTTAAGTCTGATCATTTTTATTACTGCTTAGTGATCATACAACTGTTTGGTGTTGGTGCCCTCCATTGTTTCCCTCTCAAATTGAAAGGCGGAACAAGTTGGCTCAAATTATGTAGTTCTGTTTGAGGAATAAATAAATAAATAAATAAATAAAAAAAATGGGGGTAAGAATCAAACAAGCAAAGAATGGGTGGAGTCCTTCTAGAGGCTATAAATATTAATTTGAGAGAAGAAAAGTAAAAAGAGAAAAGCATCAACAGGGGCCAGAGAGATAGCATGGAAGTAAGGTATTTGCCCTGTATTCAGAAGAACAGTGGTTTAAATCCCAGCATCCCACATCTTCCCCTGAGCCTGCCAGGAGTGATCTCTGAACATAGAGCTAAGAATATTTTTGAACCTTATCAAATGCTTTCTCTGCATCTATTGTATAATCATGTGACTTTTACATTTATTTATATGATGTATTATGCTGATTTATTTTCACATGTTAAACCATTTTTGCATCCCTGGAATGAAACCTACTTGGTTGCATTGTAGGACCTTTTTGAGGCCTTGGATCCTATTTGCCAGAATTCTATTGCGGATCTTTGCATCTGGATCTATCAGAGATACTGTTCTGTACTTATTTTTTTTTGCAGCAGCAGCTTTGTATGGTTTTGATGTTAGCTTCATAAATACTATTGGGTAGTATTCTGGTTTCTTCAATTTAATGAAAGAGCCTGAAAAGGATTAAAATATTTCTCTTGAAATATTTTAAAGAATTTCTTAGTAAATACATTATGGTCAGGGCTTTAGTTTTTGGGAAGATTTTGATTACTAGCTAAATTACCTCAATAGTTATGAGTATGTTTAAATATGCTAGATCATCTGGGTTTAACTGGGGAAAAGTTATAATAGTCCAGGAATTTATCCATTTACTCCAGGTTCTCATGTTTCGCAGCATATATTTTCTCAAAGTAGTTTCTTATTACTCTTTGAATCTCTGCAGTATCTGTAGTGATGTCCCCTTTCCCCCTTTCATGTCTGATATGCATTTTTGTTTGTTTTTTTTGCTTTTTGAACCACATCCATTGGCACTCAGGGGTTATTCCTGGCTAAGCACTCAAAAATTGCTCCTTGCTTAGGGGATCATATGGGATACTGGGGGATTGAACTACAGTTCATCCTAGGTTAGTGCATGCAAGGCAGACACCTTACCTCTTGCACCATTGCTCTGGTTTCCTTATTAAGGTTCTTTAAGTTTTTCTTCTTTTTTTGTTAATTTTGCTAGTTGTATATCAAACTTGTTTATTTTCTTCAAAGAACCAAGCTTTGCTTGTGTTGATCTTTCTAATTGCTTTCTGGATTTCCACTTTTTTTGAATTTCTGTTCTAAGTTTTGTTATTTACTTATGCCTACCTAATTTTGGTTTCTTTTATTGATCATTTTCTAATTTTATAAACTGTGTCATTAAACTATTTATGTAGGCCCCTACTTCATATGTAATGTGAGCTTGCAAAGCTATAAATATTCCTCTTAGTACTGCTTGTGCTGTGTCCCATAAATGCTGATAATTTGTGTCTTCATTGGTAATTATTTCCAGGAATATTTTGACTTCCACTTTGATTTTATCCCTGACCTACTGGTTTAGTAGTGAGCTGTTTTATTTCCAGGTAATAAAGTTTTTCTTATTTGTTCCTTTGTAGTTCACTTCAACTTTTAGTGCCTTGTGATCTGAAAAAGTAATCTTTATGATTTCTATTCTTTTGATTTTGTGGAGATATGTTTTATGGGCTAACATGTTGTCTGTTTTGGAGAATGTCCATGTGCATTGTGAAAAATGTGGATCTAGTTTTCTGAGAATGGAGTGCTTTATACATATCTATTGGGCCACTTTTTTTCATTGCTCTTTTCAGATGTAGTATATTCTCATTGGGTTTCAGCCTAGTTGACCTATTAAGGGGTGACAGGACACTTTTATAGTCTCCCACTATTACTGTGTTGCTATCGATGTCTTCTTTCAGATTTGTCAACAACTGTATTAAATTAATTTGCATTTAATTTAAATTGTATTAAATTAAATTGTATTAAATTGTATTAAATATTTTGCTGATCCCCCATTGAATTCAAATATGTTTAGGAATGTGATTTTTTTCCTGTTTTACATATCCCATGATTAGTCAAAAATGTCCATTATTGTCCCTTTCAACTTTTCTGAGTCTGTTTGTGTTATCTGATATTAATTTGGCCACTCCAGCTTTCTTAAGGGCGTTGTTTGATTGGATGATTTTCATATTGAGTCTATGTTTGTTCTGACTATTCAGGTGTGTTTCTTGTAGGCAGCAGAAAGTTTGAGTTCAGCTTTCTAATATTTTTCCACTCTGTGTCTCTTAACTGATGCATTTAGTCCATTGACATTGAAAGAGAATTGTCATGGAATTTAGTGCCATCTTTGTGTAGATGTTTGGTGTGTCTGCAGGTCTTGTCTTAAAGTAGACCTATCAGTTTTT
>PVKC010046691.1:0-11192 GCA_004027635.1 Crocidura indochinensis
AAAAAACAAATAAAATAAAATCAAAGTTTGTGCTCTATAATTTGAGTCACAACCCCAACTTCTAATTGTTTTTAGAATAAGGTACATGATTTACAATATAACTATTAATGTTTTAGGAATACAGTGTCACTGTGACCCAACCACTACTGTCCCAAAGTCCCTTCATGTCTTCATTCTGCCCCTCTCCTTCACAGGTTCCATTACTTAAGCAGGATCTTAATTTTCTTCATTGGCCATTTTCTGTTTACTTAAAAATATGACTTTCAGGAGCTGGAGCAGTGGCGCAGCAGTAGGGCATTTGCCTTGCACACAGCTGACGTAGGACAGATCATGGTTTGATCCCCCAGCGTCCCATATGGTCCTCCAAGCCAGGAGCGATTTCTGAGCGCATAGCGAGGAGTAACCCCAGAGTGTTACCGGATGTGGCCCAGAAACCAAAAATCAATAAAAAAAGTATGACTTTCAACCTGCCACTAGAAAAATCCAGCGGTCTGCACACAGGTGCCATCTTCCTAGAAAAAAAAAAAATAGCCTGGCTTTTCCACCAAGCTCCAATAGAAAATGGCTACTGATACTTTCCAGGTAGTCGTGTACTATCTAATATCTCTGTGGTACTCTCAGAAAGTACAGAAACTTAACACCACTCCCTACACCCTCCTACAAAAAATGGTTCAGCTCTGTGACTTAATCTTATCAAATTTTCAAGTCACCAGATTTGTTTTAAATCTATACATTTTGTTCATGACACCTCAATATCTTATAAAAGTGTCAGTCCAGTAATATCACAGGAAATCTAATAGGAATGTTACATAGCAATCTACCAAGCTCAGGTGAGCCTAAACAGTAACATAGGCTAGACTAGCATCAATTGCAGCCCAGTAAATACTTAGACACTGACTTTAGACACCAAGGGAAGATGTAACAATCATTCGAATTGACCTGTAAGATCTAAGTTTTAATTTCATTTGCCTTGTGTTATAATAGTCAATATGAAGTAAATTTGTGCCTTCATGGAGGCAGGCTATGTTGGTGGGTGGGAGACTAGGGACACTGGTGAAGGGAAGGTCACGCTGCTGGTGGGATTAATGTTAAAATATTTAATGTCTAAAACTACTGTATTATAAACCACTTGGTAAATCTCAGTGTTATAATAAAAAAGTTTAAAAAATAGATGACCCTGCAATAGGTTAAGGAAAGAGACTACTGGACACATTGGAATAGCAACTAAAATTAAACTCTTCCTAATTAAAAGACTCACGGATTTCTCAGTAAAGAAAATATGAATTGTTGAACAATCTGGTGTTGACCAAATTGAAACAGTCTTTTAACCTCAAATTATACCATAGCCTTTAAGTATGCTTTGCCAAATTCTCCTTTTTTATGATTCTGCAACATATTCAAAAAGTTTCTGTCAGTTAAAAAAGAAACAGTCCATTCTAATTGAAATAATATGTTCTAATTAAAGGTGCAAGCAGTAAGGCATCTGCCTTGTCCATGCTAGCCTAGGACGGACTGCAGTTTAATCCCCCAGTGTCTCATATTGTCCCCTAAGCCAGGAGCAATTTCTGAGCGTACAGCCAGGAGTAACCCCTGAGCATAATCGGGTGTGGCCCCCAAACCAAAATTAAATAAAATAAAAGTTCATTTTAAATGAAAGATACTATCAGTTTTGCCTGTTCTTTCACCTACTCCCTAACCACCAGGGTGTTTACACTAAGTTTTTGAAATTCTTTAATTATAGTGTATTTATATAGTTGTCATTATATGTTGAACATTATGTGTACCAGACACTGAATTTGGGGATGGAGAACTAAACATACATATCTCTATTAATCACTTAGTCCCTTGCAATCTCTGGAATACTAAGGTATTAACCCATTTTATGACACGGAGAGCTAATCAATTTTAAAATGAGTTTTTTAATTAGATTTATAAATTACAATTTGGTATTATTAAAGCAACAGAAATATGCAGAAGGGGCCAGTCGCATTTCTGTGCAATTTAATCTAAATAATCTATAAACAGTTCTACCTAGTTATTACTAGATAAGTAACCATGCAAATGGCTGATGCCATCTTGATTCTGAGTTGTTCATGCTGTTTTGCAAGTTTAATTCTCCACATAGTCTCAGTTGTATCATTAATAACTAAGAGGAATGTGGAAGAGCCAGGCCTTTGATTTTTAGAATTTACTTATAGTATCATAGTCTTATTAGATTCTACATAAATTTTTAGAGTTCTATAAGTGTATGTGACTAATTCCTCATCAACTTAATCTCAACGTGAATGCATTGGTTGGTATTAGTACTGGTTACTCAGATCGGAGAACACAATATGGATCCTGTATGGCTTCTATAAACACAGGGCAAAAAATTAAACATCCAACAAAATCTCCACATCCCTATTACTATGCTGATATCATCAGAACTTTAATAAATTCTGGGGACATTCAAAAGTTATTAATCAAGCCACCTCTTAAAGTATGAAAGTACAGATCTCATGTGGGTGCGAGAAACCTGTGCATCAGTCCAGGGATTACATCTGCCTAGAATGTATTTGTAATTGAACTCAATTCAATGAAAGAAAAAAAAATTAGGGGATCATTCTGAGATTCAGACCCTGTGAATTTGACTAACTCTAGGTCTTCTCTAAAAACACCCTGCTCTGCTCTGTCTTCCTGACATCACACTCGAAGGTAAAGCATGCACAACTTGATGTTGAATACTGAGTGACTAGTGATTACTTCCCTAATAATGCTTCTCTGTTGCCACTTTTAAACAACATCTATTAAGTACATGGGACTAGGAGGCTAGGAGCTCAGACAAGAGATGTATTTGCTTTTGCAGAATGCCCATATTGTTTTCCCAAAAATCTGGATCAGTTGATATTCCCACCAGCAGTGAATTCCTACCAGCAGTACCTTTGCCCCTTCCACACATTTGTGCCATCACTAGTTGTTCTTGTTCTTTTTGTTTTGTTTTGAGAGGCCACACCTGGTGGCTCTCAGGGATTACTCCTGGTTCTGCACTCAGAAATTGCTTCTGGCTGGCTTGGGGAACCATATGAGATTCCAGGAATTGAACCCAGGTCTGTCTGGGTTCATCTGTATGCAAGGCAAGTGTCCTATCACTGTGCTATCTCTCCAGCCCCTATTCTTGTACTTTTTGAAGTGTGCCATTTTCTATGGTGTGAGTTAATATCTTATTGTAGTTTTGATTTGATCACACCTAACGATTAATGATGTGAAGCATTTTTTCATGTGCCTTTGGCCATCTGTGTTTCTTCTTTGAGGAAGTTTCTGTTCATCTTATCTCCCTATTTATTGATGAGATTAGATGTCTTTTCCTTGTTAAACTCTACTGGTGCATAATATTTTAGATATTTACTTTTATCAGGTAGACATTAGGTAAATAGCTTCTCCCAGTCCAGGGGCAGTCTTTCTATTCTAGCAATCATTTCCTTTAAGGAACTTCTTAGTTTAATGTAGTCCCATTTGTTTATCTTTGCTTCTACTTGCTTGGTTAGTGGAGTTTTATCCTTGAAGATGCCTTTAGCTTCAATGTCATGGAGGTTTATGCCTATATTTTTCTTTATGTACTTTATGGTTTCAGGTTTGATGTCAAGATCTCTAATCCATTTTGTTTTGACTTTTGTGCATGACATTGTCTGATCAGTTTTCCCAACACAACTTGTTGAAGAGATTTTCCTTGCTCCACTTTGCATTTATTACTCTTTCGTCATAGATTAATTGATCATATATCCAAGGGTCTGTCTCAGGATTTCAAGTAAATCCATTGATTTGAGGGTCTATATTAATCCAGTGCCATGCTGCACTCCTGTGAATAAACACTAGAGGACCCAAATACACAATGCAGAAAAGGCACCTAAACTTCTATATTCACTGCAGCACTAGTCAGAATTGCCAGAATCTCAAAACAACTTGGGCTATATCCCAAGTTAATAACTTGGGATATAGCCCAAGTTATTTCCAGATGAGTGGATTAAAGAACTTTGGTGCATACATTAGACTATGCAGTTGATAGGAAAAACAAAATCCTGAAATTTGCTTATACATGGATGGTATTATGCTAAGTGAAATGAATCAGAGATATGGACAAAATAATCACAATTACCTATGGGAAATATAAAGGAAGTTATTGTAGTAGTAGTGCCCAAGACAGTAGAGATGAAGACCAGTAGGACTAGTCCATGGTAGGAAGCTTACCACAAATAACAAGAGAGTGCAGTTAAGGCAGAGAAGAAATCTCTGTGACAATAATAGTGGAAAATGATTACTCTGGACAAGTATTAGGTGATGAAAGGAGATAAAGTGATGCATATGATATCCTTTCAGTTACAATATTGTAAATCATAGTGCCTAAAAAGAAAAAAATGGAAGAAAGAGATAGAGAAAAAAGAGAATATTTTCTACCATTCATCACAAAAATAGCTTGTGATGGCACAGATGTGGTGAGAAAGAGACTTTTATTCATTGATAGAGGAAATGCTGACTGATCCAGCCCTTTGGGAAAACTATATAGCTATTCTTTTTGGTATTCAAGAATACCACTTCTAGAAATATGCCTTAGAAACCCAAAAACAGTGCATAAAAGTCTTCTGCATTCTTATGTTCACTGAAGAATATTTTCAGTAGCGAGAATATAAAAACAACACAAGTACCCAATAACAGATGAGTGGATAATGAAACTGGTACTAAGACAATGGAATGCTGAAGCAGAAGCCACATGGCCCAATCCCAAGGGATTGGGTAGACACTGGTCTGGAAGCAAACAATGACATAGGATATAATCTATACACAGTTACAGAGATAAAACAGGTTCGGGGCCCTGGATAGCATGGAGGTAAGGCATTTGCCTTTCATGAAAAAGGTCATCGATTCGAATCCCGGTGCCCCATATGGTCCCCCGTTCCTGCCAGGAGCAATTTCTGAGCATGGAGCCAGGAGAAACTCCTGAGCACTGCCGGGTGTGACCCAAAAACCACACACACACACACACACACACACACACACACACAAACCAGGTTCAGCATCTTCCACTGCAAGCCTTCATCTCACTAGCCCTAAGACCAAGAAGCAGAAAGTTCAGTAGTAGAAAATTGGAAAAAGTACTTGCTTTTCCGAGACCTGGGGTTTTACTGGGAACCCAAAGATCACACACCCAGCAGAGAACAGATGGTCTAAATGCATGAATCCAAAAGAATCTTCAATTCAAAGGTTCTTCCTTCCAATGAGTGACAGTTTATCTTAAATAGGATGGAAACTAACAGAGTACTATGTAGCAATCAGGAAAAATAAAGTCATGAAATTTGCTTCACCATGGATGGATATGAAGAGTATTATGCTAAGTAAAATGAGTCAGAGAGAGAGGAATTGACATAGAATGATCTCAGTCATTTGTGAGATATCAGGAAAAAATTAGATAGTATGGCAATAATATCCAATGATAATAGAGAATGAGGGTCAGGAGGACCAGTCATTGGTAAGTTTGCCACAAATAATGGAGCAGTACAGTTAGGGTAGAGAAGGGACCACTATGAAAATGATAATGATAGTTGAAACTTACAACTTCTCATAAGAACTGGGTGCTCAAAGGATATAAAGTGACACCCTTTCATTGACAGTATTGCAAACCACAGTGTCTGAAAAGAAAAAGAAGAAAGAGAAAGAGAGAAGTAAAATGTCTGCCCCAGAGGTAGGCAGAGGAGAGCACAAGAGAAACTGGGGACAATAGTGGTTGGAAATAGGCACTGATGAAGGGGATGTTTACTGTATGACAAACTCAGTTATGAACAACTTTGTAGCCACAGTTTATTTTATTATTGAATTATTTTTAATTAATAAAAACTTAAAAAGAAAATTGTCTGCCATAGAGGCAGGCAGTGGATATTAGGTGAGGATGGTATGCATACTGCAGTCATTGGCTGCCGAAAATATGCACTGGTGATGGGATGGGTGTTGGAATAATGTTCCAGCGCCTATCGTGAACAACTTTGTTACTGTATATTAAAGTGATTCAATTAAGAACTTTATTATTTAAAAATCATACAAAATAAATGGATATTGCATATTGGTTATAAGCACAGAACAAGTGAAGAAAATCTTGTTTAATTAAGTTATCTCACTTTCCAGCTTTGTGAATTTTCAATCAGTTGTGTAACTTTTTGTTTGTTTTTGGGCCATGTAGGGTCATGCTCAGGAGTTGCTCCCTGCTCTGCACCTAGGAATCACTCCTGAAGGGCTCAGGGCACCATATGGGATGTCAGAAAATGAATTTGGTTCAGTTGTGTGCAAGGCAAGAATGTTCCCTGATGTACTATTGCTCCAGCCCAATCATGAAATGTTTTTAAAGCTCATTTCCTAGCCTAAAAAATTTCGCCAATGATGATGCTTATTATTCTCAAAACTATAAATGATTAATCATTTTAAAGAAAATTATAGAATGAATAGCAACTGTTTAATAGAAATCCTGAAACATTTTGAACTTCTACTAAATGTTTCCTAAGAGCATGCTTTTGAAATACTCTTTTCACATGCTTCTTGGGTACATCTCAGCCATTTTAACTTTTCATATTGCTTAGAATACCTATTTTTCTTTGGTTTGTTTTTGTATTTGGCCACACACAGTAATGCTCGGGTTTTACTCTTATCTTTATGTTTAGGGATCATTCCTGTGGTGCTCAAGGATCTTATAGAGTCCTTGAAATTGAACCTAAGTTGGCAGCATGCAAAGAAAGTGCCCTGCCTGCTGTACTATATCTCCAATCCCTAAAATACTTATTCTCGAAGATCTAGTTCAGAGATAAGCCATGACTTTCTTGTGCCAAACCAAGTTTAATCTCCAGCATCACATGGCTCCTTGATCATCCTTGGATATAGCATGAAGGCCCCTGAGTGTACTGCTGTGAGGCAGGTAGTCCTTGACGACACAGATATCTATCTGAGCAGTGCTGCTCATGTCTTCACATTGAACCTCGAGCATGGTTGGCTGAATGTGTCCAGGTGTGCTCATTTGCTCCATGAATCTCACTTGAAAGTCTCCTATTCCTCCCAAAAAATTAATCTGTAACATTAATGTATTAATAAAATAAATAATAATTTTGCCAAACTGGACAAAAACGGGGTGCTTAAAGGGGATAAAGTGATATGTACAATACATACCCCTTCATTAACAATATTGTGAACCTATGTCAAAGAGGAAGTGAAGGAGAGAGCAAAGTAAAATGTCTGCTAAAAGGCAGACAGGAGAAGCAGTGGGAGGGAAACTCCCCAACTCCACATTGATAGAAGGAAACATCCACTGACCAAGGGTGATGTTCTTGTAAGACTAAAACTCAATCATGAACAATCTTGTAACCACAGTACTTAAATAAAGTAATTATTTAAAAAAAAGGAAAATGTATTAGAACAAACTGGAAACATACTTTTAGGTAAAATAAAGAATCATCACCTCAAAATCACAAAGGAAAGTAATAAAAAGCTTTTTGCAACAAAAAACAAAACCCAACCTGTAGACAGTGAAACGACAAAATAAAATGTTCTCTATGATTTTTAAGTTGTAAAATATTGTTTTGTTTTGCTTTTTTTTGAGGAGGGCCACACCCGGCAGTGCTCAGGGGTTACTCCTGGCTCTACACTTAGAAATCACCCCTGGCAGGCTGGGGGATGCCGCGATTCGAACTGCCGTCCTTCTGCATGCAAGGCCAATGCCTTACCTCCATGATATTTCTCCAGCCCCAAGTTGTAAAATATTGGTTTGATGGCTTAGTTATGGTATTTTGAATCTGATTTCAAATATTAATAGTCATTCTATTAGGGATTTTGAAAATGACTATTATGTTCTAAGGCTTCTAGAAAAATGGAAGTTTATTTGTTTACAGTGCCTACCAGTGAACTTTCCTGTAGAATTTTCTCAACAAACATCATTGATATTCAACCAAAGTTGAACACCTGCTATTAGGGAAGCACCCTACAAGGCAATGAGGAATCAAAATGAGTAAGAAGTAGGTATGTGATCTGAGAAGACAGACAGTATACTAACAGCCAACTACAATAATGAACATAAAAGGAGAGGGATTGGTGTGATTGGAATAGAAGTTAAATGCAGTCACAGGATTAGTCTAGAGGCTAAGGTGATGACACTCAGGTATAAACCTGGTTCAATACCTGGTACTTTCAGGGATTTCCTGGCCCTCAAGGCCCTGAGCACCATAATGGTGACCCAGATGGTCCCCACCATCACAAGGTTCAAGAATCATGACAGCATTCTCAGACCCTTGCGTTGACTTCAAGGTAAATTGACAAAAAGATTACTGGAACAGGCTCCCAGGATGCCTGAACACAATAATCTTAGGAGTCCTTTATTTCCTAGTTAAAATCTAAGTATTCAGGAAAAGGAGTCATGCTTCTGGCTGGAGACCTTTTCATAAAACCTCCTTGAAAGAGGAAATCTTTGAGCTGAAAATTAAAGAATATGAAAGATTTGAATATGAGATAGTATAGGGGAAGTGGGCATATTTGCAGACAAAATTGACAGCCTGATCAAAAACCAAAAATTAAAAGATACATATGCATTTGACCAGATATTTAATTTTCTATGAAGTGTAAGTAGAAGAATAAGCACAAAAGCTAGATTGGAACCAAAAAATTAAGATTTTAATTGCTAGAATGTGAGCAGAGAATTTCTCATGGAAGATATTTTCCCTAAGTGAGCAATATAAATGAATTGTGCTGGTACTTCCCATTTTCTTAGTACAGAGAACAAATAGCACAATAAATTTTAACACAAAATCACCAAGATTTTAGGGCTATTATAAAGCTCAGAAGGTAGAGAATATTATGAAACTGAATTAATAGTCATTCTACTAGGGATTTTGTCAATTTAAGAGTGAGACTTTTTCAGGTGTCTTGGGCTCACACAGAGCTTAAAGCTCAAATTATATCTGTTAGTTATTAGTCATTCAAACTTTTGGGTTCTTAATGGAGCAGACTAGATCAAACCAGATTATATACAAAGTAAAAACATCAGGACCATTTTAATTGATTGAGTGAGTCTTTCCCAAGGGGAAGTAAAATATTTCTTATATATTGTCTTCAATAAGTTTTCAGAGTAATGGAATAGCTTAATAATTCAGATGAATTATTCACATGAAAGTATGTGCCCAACGTAATATATCAAAGAGACTGGGTATGGATATATCAGTGAGAAAGTTAACATATTCCTATATAGATTAATAGTAAGCTACTAACTGAAAGTATTACTATTAGGAATGGAAAAGGGGAGGATGAAAATTTAAAGGATATAATCAAAATAAACTAGTATGTCACATTGCTGCATATTAAATGAGCATAAAGATAGAACACAAGATGGCTTTATACTTTGTGTGATTAAATTGATATTGGCACCATTTTTCTAGAAAGAAAATGGTGAGAAATTGAATAGTTGATGATTTTAGGATAATTGAGACATCAAAGTGACTAGAATTTAGGCTTCTTTATTCTATGGTTTGGTCAAAGGAAGAGATCAGTAACATTAGTAGCTCAGCATTTAATAAAATACTTAATATTGAGAAACTATTTAGTATGTGTTGAGTAGAATTGGGCTTCTCAGCATACACCTATGCTGGCCTGGGTTTGGTAATAGAGTGTACCTGCTGAAAGGTACAAGTGGAAGAGATAGAGACAGTCAATAATCTACACTGCTGTAGTAAAAATGAAGATGTAACATCAAGGAAAAGTCCATACTTGGATTACAGAACTAAGGTCTCCAACATGGAGTTGAGTGTGGGGAGTAGGTTTTCAGGAGAAAGAAATTAGTGATACAAGGATAGTGGTGGAAAGTATTATGCATGTTGGTGGTAGGGTTTGCAGTAACTTTGTATATTAAAAATGTGTTATCTCTGTTGTATCCATGTTACATAAACTATAATGTAAATAAAATCTGTTTTTGTTTTGGGCCACATCCAGAGACTCTCAGATTGTACCCCAAGACTATGCTGAAGAATTATATGCTGGACGTGCTCAGGGAACTATAGGAGATAACTAAAATCAAACCCAGGATGGCTGCATTCAAGGCAAGTGCCTACACACTATATTATGGTGATGGTTCCAAAATAAATATTAGTAAAATTAAAAGTCCATGAATAAAGCTAAGATAAATCCCTACAAAGAGGATGAAAAATAAAAAAAAAACTTTTAAGTCTAAAGAACACTGAAAAGAAAGGACTACATTAATAAAGTTTAGGAATTTTTTTATTAAATGGGGAACTAGAAGCTTTAGCTACAAGAAAAATGATAACATGCTTTAATTAATATTTAATACTCTGTCCTCCAAAAGTAAGCATAAATGCTTAAGAATATAAGGCACAGAGAAGAAGAGATATTAGCAATATATCTAAATAAATATGCTAAAAACTACCCAAATAAGAAAATGCAAGGCAATACAAGGGGCAATGAATTAAAAAATTCCAAGCACTTCATTGAATAAGATATTGGAATATTCTAAAAGTGGGGGGAATTTCTCAATAAAGTTGAGCAATACCATTAAAAGTTAACAATAAAAAAGTAAAGTAAGTTGACTTGTGATAAAATGAGAAAAATGAACTTTGCCAGGATTTAGTGAGAATTAGAACTATGGGCACTGTGAGATTGCTTGTGGGAGTATAAAACAGGACAAATAAAAACAGCTTGAAATTGTTTACTGAAGAGGTAAGTGCCTGAAATTTCAGTATGTTATTACTTAAATTACTCAACATTGAATAAGTAATCTCACTCAGGCTTACGCCCAAATAATTGTATGCCTTTGTATCAAAAGTCACATACATGCTCATAGTTTCAGTATCACTACCTCTGTCTGGAAACAATCCATATGGCCATCAAGAGTGTAGTGAATAAATAAAATTGTTGTATAGAATGTGGAACAGTATAAGAACAATAAAATCAAATAAGCCAGGAGAAGAAAATGTCTGATTAACAGACTGGATAAGATTCAAAAAATCATTTGGTCTTGCACTGATACTCCACAGAACAGGTACATGTGCTTTTTGTTGGCTTCCTGTGGCCCATGTGCCTGTGAGGTACAGCAACTAATGATGTCATAAATACCCAAATAACCCTTGGCAGAAAAAAGTCTCCTCATCCCTGGACTTTAGCCAAAGATAAGAAAAACAGATAAA
>PVKC010046692.1:0-11182 GCA_004027635.1 Crocidura indochinensis
TTTCTAACTGGGATCATAGACATATGAAGTGTCAATATTTTTTTCCAAGCTAAATTCTTTTTTTCTATAATTTTTATTTTAAACATATTGGCTTACATATTGTTGACAATCATATTTTAGGTACAAATTAACATAAAATCAGGGGAGCTCCCATCACCAAAAAGTCCTCTCTCCACCTCCATTCCCGTCCTACTTCCCATATCCTCTCTCCTAGCCCCCCACCCCCTGGGGTTGCTAGAGCAAGTGGTCCCCTCTATGCCTAGCTTACTACTTGGTGGTCTTACACCTGTTTGGTCTTGGTTACCCCCCTTCCCCCCCTAATTGGGAGGCGGGAATAGTTAGTTCAAGTTATGTGGATTTGAAGTGTCTATTTTAAAAAGACTTTCTAGTTCCTTTTTGAAAAGAACTTGATTTTGTTCTAAAGGTAACAGATAAAAAAATATTAGTTTAAAAGATAACAGTATTGAATACTGCTCTACTATTCATTCTTTTTCTTATTTATTTTATGTCTACTACTACTATTACTACTATTAGTACTACTGCTACTACTACTGCTATTACTAATAATAACAATAATATTAATTATAGTACCAGTAAGATGATTGTAACATAACAAACCAAATTAGGATATTGGAGGGGACCTGATAGAAAGGCTAAGTGCCTCAAGGATGAAAAAAACAAAGCCTCAAAATTTAAACTTGTTTGTATACTGCAGCGACAGTACAGTGCTTAGGGAGCCCAGTTCTATCCTTTGCACCCTATATTGTCCTTCAAGCCCTTCTAGGAGTGATCCATGAGCATAGAGTCGAGAGTAAGCCCTGAGCACAGCTAAATGTGGCTCTAAACAAAATGAAAAATCCAAACCATAAAAATTGTATGTGACTCCCTGGCAGCCTCTTGCTATTGCTTTCCACTCAACAAAGAGCCAAAAAACAAGGCAGTTGTTTTGTTAATTGAAAAGGGTGGTTCCATGGTGCCTTGTTTTTCCTCATTTTACTGACACCGAAAATAAGCCAGTTTTCCCAGAGGGAAGCTGCCTCTCTCTGAAGTTTAGAGCTGAAAGAGAAGAAACTGCAGCTGGACTGGGCACCTGCAGAGAAGAGAAGAGAGCTCTTGGGATAGCAGCTGGGCAGAAAAAGGCTAAATGAAAAAGTTTTCTGTTTTGGATACACATTTCTGGACCTCATCTTGTGAGATACAGTCTTGGGCTGCAGTTGGGGCTGTTCTCTTAGCCATATTTTCCAGAGGCTAAGTCTGGGATATCAAGTCAGTATTGGTAAACATTTTTTATATGACTCTGGGGTCCTGTAAGGATTAATTCTTAAAATATATCCATTTAGGGTATACTTGGAACACAATCATATTTTCTATCCAGCTTTTCTGTTCTCACTTGTCATTTTCTTTTAGAATTAATACTTTTAAAATGAAAAATTATATTAAGTGTTTGCTCTCCATAATGTCAAACTCACTTGTATATGTAGGGCATTTTGTAGACCATATTTTCCTTCTCTGTCCCATCTACTGTTCCTTATATGAGATGGAGTCTGTTGCTCTGTGAATCGAGGATGCTTTAGGATGGCATTTGACCAAAAGTGTATTGCAGAAGTGATGTGATGGGGTGTTTATCAATGGCATGCTGCAGAACTGATGTGGTCTTTATGAATGGATCAGCAATATCTAAATAACTTCTTAAAGTCAGTCACTATATAGTAAGTCTGCTTATTTGAGTCCACCTTGTTGAGGGAACTAGCACATGAATAGGTCTTATAAAAAAGATGTTGAATATTAGGTGCAAATTTCTATGGTGTTCCTCTATGCCTTAAATCATCATTTTGTTGGACTGTCTTTTCAAAAATTATTGCATAACAAAGATCCTAAGAATCCAGACACAGGGTCTTTCTCCTGGGCAGAGGGTAAATTTGTGTACTGAATAGATAATCAGGAAGATGAAAACTTTCCTTTCGAACACTGTTGGTCATGGTAGTTATCTTCCCCCTTTATATGACTGGGAGTTTCTTAAAATAGGGTTGTTATTTTATAGCCGGAGTCCCTCCATACTGCTTCCGTGGAATCAATGAGGATGGTGGGAGTAAAGGAAATCCATATAATCATAGAATTCAAGCTGTTCTGTATAAGCACACTAATGTCACCTACATGGGACTTCAGTCAGCATTTGTGACTTTGTGATAGACCCGTTTTAAATTATTAGCTTGTAGTAGGGAAAAATCTCAAGCCTATCATGAATCTTGACAATTGGCCAGCTTCTAACTGCTGTAGTCATTGTAACTAGAGACAAAAGATAAATGACTGATGAGACATCTTGGGAATTTTAGCCCCAGCAGATATCTATCTGGAACAGAGAACAACCTTATGGAGCTATGCCAGAGAGCAAAGTCATGAAAACCTTTGTTATAGTTTTAAACATTGAGATAATAGCAGAAAACTAAATTTGTGCAACTGTTATCTTCTCAATCTAAGAGTGATCCAATGGCTTATATGGTCCTTGCTGGTTAATTGCTCAGAAACCCTCTATGATTCATAAAACTTCATATTATTCATAATAATTCATATTCATTAGCCTCAAATTCTTAAAAATCTCTGAATATACAAATGGATGTTTCTATAAATAATTTATACATATTTATCTGGAAAACTGAACATTCGGGATCAACCATGGGAAATGGCTTTCTGCTTTAGAAAAACATGTAAAGTTCTTTTTTTTGGTTTGTTTTATGTTTTCTTTTGTGGGGGGCACACCCGGTGACACTCAGGAGTTACTCCTGGCTATGTGCTCAGAAATCATTCCTGACTTGGGGGACCATATAGGACACCGGGGATCAAAGCCAGGTTCGTCCTGGGTCAGCCGTGTGCAAGGCATCACCCTACCACTGTGCTATCGCTCCTTCTATTTCTATGTTCTATATGTGATGTTATTATCTCTAACTCCCCTACCAGAACTTTTTCTTCCATTCTATCCTCTATATGTTTTCTCTTTCTTGAGTCTGAAATTAAACTTCTTTTGTTCCTTTGAATTAGGCACTCATTGTCTTTCATCACTAAATCATACTTTCTCTTCCAGTGCTTTCTCTTGCTGACTTACCTTTTCTTCTTCATTGTGGTAATTAATATTAATGCTACTTAAATTATTAATCAAATATTGAATTGTGTCATATTTCAAATTAAAAGTGACTGAAAAGGCAAAAGCAAATGCATTTCTGTCAAACAAATTGAAAACTATAATGGTTCAAGTGGAAAAGATGACTTAATTATGTTCCCATGCCCAACATCTAATTCCTTGCTATTTTATTGACCTTTTTCTACACAATGTTCAAACATTCATACACTGAAGTATAATAATTTTATTGATTAACTTAAGTGCACAACTTTTGGAAGCATCATAGATAAAGTTGAGTAATTTATTTTTATGTAAATTTACTAGAATTCAGATGTTATTGAAAAAGTTCTCAATTCCAAAATTAGTATAAATATTGAAGTAGAGAGTGTAAATAAAGATAAAGAAGAGAGAACTGCCTTAATCAAAATAATTCCTACACATGCTATAAATCCAAATGCCACTCTGACATATGCCAATACAATACTGCACAATGCTCTGACATTTTGAGATTACAGGGAATGAATGTTTTGAATGTTTTTAAAAAATGTATGCTAGTAAATTGCAAATTTTATACCTCCATATCTCTGTTCCTGCAGTGGAAGAAAAGCTGTTCTTCCCCTATCTGTGCAAGGATTTGACTTGTATCTGTTAACTGAATAATTCCTTTAAGTTACTTCTTGTTAATTAACCTAGTTCTTCATGTCGTATAAGGAGTCTTCACAAACACCATTTTCTTTGATCATTATAATCATGCCCCAAGTAGTTAGGGGAGGTATTTTTCTTTTTATTTGACAAGAAAACATCAGCATTCAGAAATCAA
Source organism: Crocidura indochinensis (assembly GCA_004027635.1). Lineage (NCBI taxonomy): Eukaryota > Metazoa > Chordata > Mammalia > Eulipotyphla > Soricidae > Crocidura > Crocidura indochinensis. Next base: position 3,936 of record PVKC010046692.1, read on the forward strand.
ACAGTATACATAACATTCATGATTAGCCAAAGAGATCAAAAGAATTTAGTTCCTTTCCAGTGCTCATGGATGAGTTTTTTAAACCAATTTATAACTCTGGATCATTGGCTGCAAACTACTGCTGTAGGGCACATCTAATAACCTTCCATTTAGCAGCAGAATACCCAGGTACCAACACTTCTTCTTTGAGGAATGGTGTGGAGTTGAAACCCATCTCATGAGATTACTGATGCCCTTTCAGAACTTCCTTATCTAGACTGCTCAGAAGCATATCTATGGATCCTTCTCTGTTTTGTAAAATGCAGAACTCTATTTTGTAATCTTAAGGAAAAGATGAAAGTTGAGGTTTATGTGCACATGCATTTCCTGTACTGACTGGACACTCACTTTTTCTCCTAAGCTGTCAGCAAGGTTAGCAGTGATGGAGACAGCTGGCCCCTTGGCACACCAGCAAACCTAGCTAATGTAATGGAAATGATAATTATTCCCAGTCCCAGATATTTCACTTCCTTCTGAATACAGGGGTATTAAAATTGATTAAGCACATATGCTTTGGGTAGACAGAAACTCTGAACACATATGGCATGATCAGTCTTCTTCGTGCTCAGTAAGAAAGAGAAAGCAAGACCAGAGAAACAGGCAAATGCTGAGCTGGCTTAGGAGAGAGAAGATGAGTCTAAAGTCCTCTGTTTAGTACTGACAGGGACAAGACCCAAAGCCTTTTTTTTCCTTAGGAATTCCCCACATTTCTGTACATAGAAAAAGGCTTAAAGATGTCTATTAAAGTTAAAATTCAATTTTCACAAATTTAATAGAATTAGAAATATCCTTTCAAAATATACACATTTGATAGAATTGAATAAATTATAGCAATTTGTTTAAAATTTTTCCACTTGGGGGCCAGAGCGATGGTGCAAGTGGTAAGGAATCTGCTGATCCCCTGGTGTCCCATATGGTCCACCAAGCTAGGAGCGAATTCTAAATAAGTCCTGAGCATCACTGGGTGTGGCCCCCAAAACAAAAACATTTTGGAATTTGGGTACTCATGCACATGTGCACACACATATGTATTTGTCATGGGTTTGAGATTAGGAAAACTAGTATATTTTACAGCAATAGGAATTGACTCACATATCCTTAGGATTCAATTGTTATTAAAAAAGACGTGTTTCTTAATATGACTTATATTTTGTAATATCTCACTGAAAGCACATGCTTAATTAATCACAGCTTGATTTTCCACAACATTGGCACATAAAACTATTGAGATGATTGTAAATATGTTCTGGAATAGTTGATGTTGATCTTAAGATAAAACTTCTGAGATCTTTTATTTTGACAGGGACTTTGAATCATACCCTGCAGTGCTCAGAAATTCCCCCCACCCAATACAGACAGACAGACAAACAGAAACACACACACAGGAGCACCATGTGTTGTCCTGGGAATTGAACCAGGGATAATTGTGTGCAAGGCCATCATTTTAACCTCTGTACTATCTCTCTGGCCTTGAATCTTTTACTTCTTGCTTAACACCCACAAACAGTACCTATAAAGAGGGGCAAAACAGCTTTTGGCTTCGCTGGTATCTAGTAAAGTGGTTCCAAATTTTAGCTGGATATTTTATTTTGGGTCACATTTTACAGCAATCAGGCTTTACTCCTGTCTCTGTGACTGGTGGTTTCTCCTAGTGATGATTGGGGAACTCTATGCTGTTCTGGGGATCAAACCATGCACCTTACCCACTCTAGAACCTTTATATTTCAAACAGCTGTTCTATAGGGCCATTGAAATATTCTTCTTCATCACATTGTGATATGTTAGAGCAAGGGCTTCCCAACCCACTTCATGTATTACAACATACGTTTTATATCTTCCCAAGGGCATTTATATAATTTGGAACAGAAAAGATAAAACAAGGGTGGCAGTTTTTGCATAGTGCAGCAAAAGTTGGGGAAAATAGAAAGAAAAAACTTTTGGCCCAAAATAGGGGTCCCTGCTCATGATGCACCTGCCATAAGACCACCTATAGGCTCTGGGCATACTAAAGTCTTTCTTCATGATCCCAAGAAAAGTTTTCGATCTTATCAATCAATTGTTGCAATCAGGATTTAGTAATTAGAGATCTTGGTTTTTGCACAGATCCTAATTTGAAGTCAGGCTGTCATGGAGTGTCTTCTTATTTTATAACAGAAAGCAAGTTGTCATTGATGCTAAGTCATATGGGTGTCATAGGAACCCACCCTGGGGCAAGTTGGTGCCAACACAGCATTAGGGCCTTCCCCAATAGAAGATTGATTCTTGGTACTAGTTTAAATAACTGTGCCGGTTCCAAAGACGGGTTCCAAGGTTTAGATTGATGTCCTATTGACTGAAGACTAAGTCAGATCACTATGAAATGTTCATATGAAAGATCCTCCTGCAATAAAAATAATCTAGGAGTTCCTATCCTTATCATTTACAAGATTCTTTATATACATAAGAGTTTCTCATTTTAATGTGGCCTATGTGAAAAGGAATAATGCCATAGAATACTACTGGTTAATATAGGGGCTAAAAATTTATAAGCTAAACAACCCATATAACCTTGTTCTAACATGAACCCAGAACCTGAGAAACTATTAGAATTTTCTACTATCTATCTAGAATTCTATCTAGAATTTTCTAAAACAAATTCAAAAACAGGTAGGGAAAACTACATCTATATAAAGTAATACACAATAAGAATTATACTATTAAGAAAATACACTTAAGGAAATATATAGATACCCTGTAAGGCTCTTGAAATGGTCTGGGGTGTGGAATATTAAGCAGAAATACAGATTCAGCCTGAGACATGGTCTTGTGGAGTCTGAAAAATGGCTCACAGCAGACATGGATCAGGAAATGTTTGCAAGCTGGGGGTCTCTCAAAAGCCAAATCCTGTAGCTAACAGCAGTCCACAGTGAAGGGATGTGGGAGGAAAGGGGCTGTCAAGAGCAAAACAGCAGCAGCAGTGGCTTCAGCATCTTCTAGGGCTGAGGCAAGGTGGGCTGGGAGACTGTCTTTGGGAGCCATTGGCAGCAGATTGGAGTGGGGGAAATGTTCTGGTTCCTGAGTTAAAAACTGAAGGTAAAAGGGGCTAACTAGGGAGAAATAATAGCTCAGGGTGAGAGAGTGAAAGGATAGAAAAGGGTTCATAAAGTGGTAAGCAGGGGAGGGAAAACACACAACAAGGACAAGGACTAGATACAAAATAAACAAATATTATGCACTGTATTTTTAGTCTAATATAATATAGCACTGTAATGCGAAACTAGGACAACCAACCTATATAACATTTTATTCTTAAAAATTCCTTAAAAGAACATTCTTGATGAGTCATGCTTTAATTCAGATATATTAAAGTAGTAAAATAGTAAAGACCACTCTAGATTTATCATTCAGAAATGCCTAATGTGAATTTTGTATGCCTTTACTTCTTTTCATTCATAATTGCAGAGAGAGATGAAGTCTTAAGTATTTACCTCCATGAGAAGGGCAGAGTTAACAAATGCATACCATTAAGTAAAACAGGATTTTAATTTAAGCAGTTCTCCTTCTATTTAAAATATAATTTTAATAGCTTTACATAAATTGCATAAAATAGATTTATAACTAATGTTCATAGCTGAGATATCCAGGGTGAAGGCACTAAGATCCGAGTATAAACCATGGTACCTTATTTGCCTTTCTCCCACCTGCAGTACCAGACAACCTGTCATCTTCAAGCCCTGGCATTCAAGTAGCTCTTTTGGTTGATAAGCTATTTATTTCTACAAGTGATCACTGGATCCCAGGACCTGTAAGCGCCTTACCTGCTATACTTTCTGGCCCTTACTCTCATTCAAAGACTGTATTCAATTAATTTTTTTTTTGAGTCATACCCAATGGTGCTGAAAGCTGCTTGGTTCTGCACAGAGCACTATTGGTGAGACTCAGGGACCTTATAAGGTAATAGGAATCAAACCAGGGTCGGCTGCCAGGGCATGACTAAACCTGTAGGGGGGCTCAGCACACCAGATGTATCCTCAGATGTTCCTGGTGGGTAGAAATAATTTAACCCCCATAGGGTTTCTCAAAAGAACTGCTGTGGACGCCTTTTTCCCTTGCGTGGATGGTTGAGGAAATTCCAAAGAGATGCCTAACATTACATTTTCAGCCAGTATCTGACTGTCTCTCCTTTGTATATATCAGGCAAAAAGATTGGCCTCTTTCAAATAATTTGGCCCAGAAATTCCAGCACCAAAGTTAATTTGAGAACCCCTTTTTCTGGGCTTAGTTAGCCCTAAAAAAGCAAAGACAAATTTCCTCTCCTTTTCAAATTTGTCCTTTGCAGCTGAAATTTCTGGTAATTAAGGGCGTAACCAGAATACAGATTTTGACTTTTGTCCCTCCTTTAGAAATAGGGAAACTCATTTTTGGGGATTTGGCTCCTCCCTTTACTTACCTCTATAACAATAGTGTCCAGTCCAGTAAAGATCAAGTTCCTAGATATTTTCTACTCCCTTCTAATCCTAATTTTGCATTTAAAGTAAGCTTGCACAGTTACCTTGAGTTGTGACCTTCTCTTTTGTAACCTAGATTTTTTACAGTCACACTCATAGCTTAGGTATTGTTACTGTTGTACTCTGCTTTGTGATTATAATTATTCCTTACCTTTGGCTAATTTTACCCCTATAAATTCCCCTGCTCAAAAATTAAACTTGTCGCACTCCTGCCAGAAACATGTTGACCCCACATACTGCGTGTGGTATCATTATTCCATATTTCATATTCGTCCGCTAGTGTTCCCCGTTTTTCTCCCGTGAAAGGATTATGACCCACGAGAATTGCTGAGATGCAAGACATCTGCAACAGTCGGCTGTGTGCAAGACAAGTGTCATACCCACTGTACTCTTCCTTTGGCCCCGTTTTCTTTTTTTGGATGGGGGGAAATTAGGGCCAAACCATGATGTCCAGGGATTACTCCTGGCTTTGCACTCTGGAGTCATTGCTGGAAGTACTAGGCGGGGGACCATATAGATGCTGAGGATTGAACCTGGATCAGCTGTGCACAAGTCAAACACTCTACCCGCTTTCCTATCTAGTCAACTCTCACCCTTTTCTCATTTTTAATAGGTGAAAAAATGTTGGCTAATGTAACTTTCCCAAGACTCTTGGGCAGAGGAACAGTTAAGTGTCTTGAATCTCACTCTTTTCTTTTTCCTTTTTGTGACTTGAATCTTAACTCATTGCTAGATCCTTAAAACATAATAAAATAAAAATAAACACAGTTTGTGATGCCTACAGGGGAAGGAACTGATAAGAAGCAACAAAAGAGATACAAATCAACAGGTCTTCTGGCACTTTTTCCAGACAGTTGGAGATTCTAAAGGGAGGGACAGAAATAGCTGTTGCTTTAGAATGTAATTGCTTCGGTCTGTCTAGGGAAAAAAGTGTGAGAGCTCTAATTTGCAGAAGTCACAAACTAAAGTGCTTTGAAATGTACTTAAAAAAATTCCAAGTGCTGAGACAGCTTTATTCCCCTATAACCACAAGAGAAATTTGTGGGTAGTTATAGTTTTAATCAGATGTTTAGGGAATCCATGTGGCTATTCTCTTAATGGCGATTGTAATTTTTTTTTAAAGAAAAAAACTAGACAAAATTTCCTTAGAAAGAATGTTTGTGACCTAGATTCAACTAACAGACACAAAATTCAAGCTGTTAACTCTTCGGTGACTTACTGTACTTGACTATCCTCAAACCTGGACACAATCACTAGTTATTGGATAGGCTTTTCCCCCCACTCCACAACCTCCCTATCCCAGTGCACACATCTGGATCTGTTTCCTGGGTTCTGGCAGTCTGAGCTTGTGTCTCAGAGGGATATTTACTCCCACACAGCTGTTAAGCAGTAGGAGCAGAAAATCAACTCGAATACAATTAATACCATGCTGTAATAAGGAGATGTCACCAAGAAAAACAGTTGTTGAATTGATTCTGATGATGCTAAGGAGGGTAACTATAATGATAATAGTGATTAATATAGCCATTACTGGTACAGAGTCATAGATCATACACAATACACGAATTTGCTTTGGCCTGAATACTTTATATAATTGACAAAACTCCTCCACCCACCATCAATATAATTTAGATAGATAATAGAATGATACCGAGATAAACTTTGCTTTGTTTTGAATTCTTTACATAATTGACAAAAATCACCTACAATATAATTCAGGTAAATGAAGGGATGGCAATCAACATGCCAGTCTATTTCTTTTCCATTTGGATAGAGATAATCTTGCCTGACATAGCCAAAGTTCTCCTAAATTGATTTGCTTAACAAGAATAATCAGACTATGGACATATTTAGAAACAAGATTGATTTCTTGGTGTTTCTCTATCAGGGGTCCTCAAACTTTTTAAAAAGGGGCCCAGTTCACTGTCCCTCAGATCATTGGAGTACCAGACTATAGTAAAAACAAAAATTATGAGCAAATTCCTATGCACACTGCATACATCTTATTTTGATGTGAAGAAACAAAACAGGAACAAATACAATATGTGGCCCCGCGGGCCGTAGTTTGAGGACCACTGCTACGTCTTTGAGAATATTATTAGAATTCTTGCACTGGGGACTGCATCTTCATAGTCATCGTACTTCACTGTACACCTGTACACCTTAGAGGGTCATCTTGCTTCAAGAGGACCTGTTTAGAGATCACTTGCAACTATAGCTTCTGCATGCATTCAAAATTTAGTCAATGTGACAGTAAAATGATCACACATGATTTCGTGTGTGATCCTCCCAAAGTAAAGAACCATTAATGTAAGCAATGTAATCAACCTCAGTTTGTCCAGATTAGTCAACTTTGAAGACTGGAAAACAACTTGAGTATTGTGACTTCTAACTCTTCTTCCTTTATAAATAAAGCATTGGAATTTGTGGCCCTTTTTGATGCTCCTCTTTGAAGAGTCTTGCCAAAAATCTAACATTGGAGTTAAACTCTGCATGGAATTAAAGGAGCTCTTTCTTATTCCTAGAACCCCAATTCTGTCTACTTAGTGGGTGATTATGGACACATTGCCAAGCTTATGGTGTAGGATTATATAATAAAAAAGGGAACATGAGGTTCTTATCACACAGGGTTGATTTGATGATTAGTAAAAGAGTACACAAGAGAGACATAGATGAGCAAGTCATAAACTTTAGCTTTGTGCACTTGTGTGTGTGTGTGTG
>PVKC010046693.1:0-11184 GCA_004027635.1 Crocidura indochinensis
AAAAAAAGAGTGACACAGTTCACTGGGAACTGGATTTGACAATGTCTCTAAGATCAAGGGAGAAACTATAGGCCCTTTGAAAAAGGCATCTAAGGATTCTTGTAACATCTTCCTAATGGGAAACTTAGAATTATTCCCAATCAATTCATGGTCAAACCATCGGCACCATTAGAAACAAGTTAAAAGCTCAGATCCCTGGTTGAGAGATAGTTCAGGTGTTAAGATACTTGTCTTGCATGTGACTAATCTAGGTTTGATCTCCAGCACCACTCTGGAATATTACCAGGAGTGATTCCTGAGCACAGAGCCAAGAGTAAATCCTGAGAATTACTGGATGTTTTCTTCCCCAAAATAAAAAAGTTCAGCTCCAATTGTATGACTCAGTGGCACCCATTGTTCTTGTTAGTAGCTATCCTCTCCTTAGGCCTTGGGGCCTCCCTCATGAGGCTCTGCTAAGTGTCCAGTTCTCCCACTCTGCTAGGCAGCACCACAAAGTCCCAGCTAATACCCTCGACTTCCTTCTAATGCTAAACCAACCTCATACTAACTCTTCACAGCTAATTCCTTCACTTCCTTGTGCTAGTGAGATGTGAAAAGCTGGCATCTATGGTGCCATTTTAAAAAATGAAGCTGGGGAGCCATTTAGAAAATACATGTGTACTGTTTGTATTGTGCTTAAGACCTTTGGACTGGGCCCAAATATAATGGTTTTAAGAAGCCACGAAGCCAATAATTGTTTGAGTATTTATCTGGATATGAGGACAGTTGACTTTTTGGTGATGAATCAGAAACCAAACATGAATAACAGAAGAGTTTAGGCTGTTAAGACTCATTAATCTTTCGTTAACGATTTACATCATCTTCCTCTTTTCTTCTCCCAAACAAAACACCATATAAATTTTTGTTTCCTCTTGGACACATGTTATCTTCTTCCATAGAGGTTTCCAAACTTATTTGGCCTCAGATCCCCTTTTCAGAAAAATAAAAAACAACCTCCTTTAGACAAATAAACAGAAAGTAACCCCCACCTACAAATGAAACTGGCTACTGCCACCTCCTGGATCATTCCAGAAGCCCCACTCCCCAGCTATCCCAGGGAGTGCATTCACTTTAGAAAACACGTTTCCATCTGAATCTATGCACCCCAAACTGCCAAATTGCGTTTCTTTGAACCCATGAAATACTTGATTGTCCCTCATTTTGCTCTTTATTTTAAGACGATGACACAGTTGCAGGAAACAATTCCTAGTTTTCTCTACAATCATGAGTTAAGGATCCCTGACCTCTGGGATTACTGCCCATTCTTATGGTATAACTGTGTTAGGTGTTAGTTTAACAAAGTATTACACTGACTTGCATTCCCATGAGATAAATCAGACTACTCACAACTTCATGCCATTTTGGAACCCTCAGTTTCAGCTTTCCACTAAGCTCTATGATCCTGTTGCCAGTCACAATGCATTTTTTCACATCATCAAACAATTCTCTGACATCAGTTGGATGCTCTACAATTCAATTCAATCTTGACACTATTGCCCTGAAATACATTCAAGATTTCATAGCTTAAATCTTACAATCTGGTCTCCCTTTAGAATTGGTAGAAACTACAGCAAGGTATGTGACTGAACAGAATCCAACCCCTGGTATTCTAATAATGATCCCTGAGTGCAGAGCAAGTTGTAAGGACTGAGGACATCCAAGCGTTTCTCCCAAACAAAAAAAAATATGATCTTCCCTTCTAACTCACCCTCATTTCAGTCATTATCTATGAATCTAAGTTGTCCCCTGTTCCCACCAACTAGTGGGAAGTCAGATTTCAACAAATCCTTTCTTGCTAGAGCAGTTCACAGAACTCAAAGCCATATTTTACTCACCATGTTACTGATTTATTTTTTTTTCATGTTACTGATTTATTAAAATTATATTAGCCTTCAGTTTAGGGACAGCAAGTGGAAGAGGCATTTGTATCAAGGCATGGGAAGTGAGTGAGCTGGACATGCTGTCCTCCACATGTTCGTTCTCCAAAAGCCTGTTTCCTGTGGGATTTTATTGAGGTGTCATGCCAATACAAGTCAATGATTGTTTAAATCACTGGTCATTGACTATTGAACTTAATATTCAGTTCCACCGTCTTCCCTGGAAGTCAGATGAAACTGAAAGTTTTCATCTATTAAGCACAGAGGAGGCAACATTGGCATTCAATCCCTCATCTTTCTTTGGAGGGGGGGTGTATGGGACATATTGAGTACTGTCAGGGGCTACCCCAGTTCAGTATTTGGGGGATCATTCCCAGAAGTGCTTAAAATAACATGAGGTGCAAGGTATGGGAAAACCAAACCCAGGCGTCTGCATGCAAAACATGCTCTTCAGCCCTTTGAGCTTTCTCTGACCAATTAGCCCCCATCTTTAGGGAACAAAGACCTTAGAAACTTTCCAAAAGCTACCTTAGTCACATACCTAAGGACACGTTGGTACTTCTCAACAATAGAACATTCCAGGGGTTTTAGAGTCAAGTTAGCAGAAAGAGACAAAGATCAAATAGTACATACAGATCGCAAGTTCCCTCCAATTCACCAAAGTATAGTGATAGAACATGAGTATTTATTTGTTTTGGTTTTTAGGCCACACCTGGCAGCACTTAGGGAGTTACTTCTGACTCTGTGCTTAGAAATTGCTTCTGGAAGGCTCAGGGGACCATATGGGACACTGGGGATTGAACCAGGTGTGTCCTGGGTCGGCTCTGTGCAAGGCAAACGCCCTACCTCTGTGCTTCGACTCAGAACATGGGTACTTCAACATGTGCTGTAGACTCATTAAAAACGAATCTACAAAGAGCCTCTCAAAGAACTTTCAAATGAATCAAAATAAATTTTGGAAAATCAAAATCTTGACTGAAACTTATTCTACTTAGAGAACAAGTGTGTGTGTGTGTGTGTGTGTGTGTATTTGTGTGTGTGTGTGTGTGTGTGTGTGTGTTGGGCGGGGGGGTCACACCTGGCAGTGCTCAGGTGCTACTCCTGGCCCTATGCTCAGAAATTACTCCTGGCAGGCTCGGGATTTGAACCACCATCCTTCTACATGCAAGGCAAATGCCCTGCCTCCATGCTATCTCTCCGCCCCCTGAAAACAGTTTTTATTGTTTTGGACCAATTTGAAACAACTTCTAGCCAGGAAGAATATGTGGAAACATCGGGGTCTGGGGAACCACCTAATGTTAAGAGCCCAGACTCTTCTCAGATATAGTTTGTGCCCTAGATTTAGAAAGGTCAATTCTATGTAAGATAAAATGGGAGCAAGAAGGCTCAAGAACCCACTGTCTGTTTTTCTAAGTGGGAAGGTACTTAAAAGAAGACTCTGAATAAATTAAATTTGACTGTAGTTTAGGTAATATGGTTACATTAGTATTAAACTTTCTTTTTATTTTTTTTAAACTCAGCAGATTGAGTGAGTAGCATGAACCACCTCTTTGGCTCCTAATTTACTTATTTGGTTTCTGAGCTACATAGGGGCTTCGTACTCAGTAGTAACTCTTGGAGGAGCTTTGAGAACTATATGTGTCACCAGGGATAGAACTCTGGTTGACTTCTTGCAAGCAAGTGCCATTAAGTCCCCTCTGTACTTTTTTCCAGGCCTCAAACTTTCATGGTTTTGATGTACAAAGTTAGTGCATCATTACCACCACTAAAAGATCCCAGATGCTTCTCTATATCAGGCAAGGCATTTCCTTAAGAAGATTCCTCTGTTTTATCAACAAATGTTTATAAAGTGTCCCTAAGATATGTAGCCCAAGATGTAGACATTCCTACAGAACTTTCCAGTCTTGAGTTGTGCCAGACTTTCAAGAAGGCAGTTGGAGCAGTGTGGAAGAGCTGAACTAATTCTAGAGTATTTTCAAGGATTCTTGGGGTCCTCACATTTGCTTGGTTCCTTTCAATTCATAACACTCATCTCTCCATCCTAGCCTTCATCCTTACCTGCTATATCTAATAAATAATGCTTATTTCTGTCTCAAGCTGTTTACTAGGAGAGTGTGATTTTTTTTTAATTCAAGTCTGCTTACCACTGAGACCAGAAAGTGACTGGCAAAGTCCTATTCATTCATACAATGTATATTTAAGTATTTACTATTGCTAGACTCTGAACTAGGACCTGGGCTGGATCGAAAAGCAAAAATTTCCTTCCCTCATAAAAATTATCAAATGTTGAAAAAACCTTGTTCCTGGATTACGAACTGAGAATTCAAAAGGAAGGGGATGGTGAGAAAAAAGAGGGGGGAATAGATGTAACATAAGAATATTGGTGTGGGTCTTGGGTACTTGGTAGTGGTGATTAAAGTAACTGTGCAGATCAAAATCCTAAGTGTTAACACTATTGTTAAAACAATGTGAGTCAAACTAAGAACTAAAATAAATTAAATTAAAAGTTACCCTTCTCTCGTGTATTCTGAATTGAATAATGACAGTGAATTATTGAGTTATTTCTATTGGTAATCTACACAATACTGAATCTTCATGACCACTCTTTGGTATAACTTGCTTAGAGTTTTTATAGTACATATGAGAAAACCCAGGCCCAGAGAGATCACCAACTTGCTCAGGGCTGACTAAATGGCATAGTTAAGATTCATAGCCTGGGAGTCTGTGTTTTAGAGCTCAGTGCCTTGGCTGTTCTGCCAGAGTGCCTTTTGCTTACACATATATCTGCACTGTGAGAGCAAGAAACATTTGCTGGGGAAAATGGCTGACGGCCCATGTGGAATTGGAGAAGAATCAGGATATCACTGAGCTAGAGAGCTAAGAGTCAACGATTATCAACAGAGAAAGTGGGTGATCCTTAAAGGCTGTGTTCAAAGAGGAAAAAATGGTAATGGTGAGGGTTTGATGATAGTGCTGAATTGCAGAGGATGGAAACCCAAATAATAGAACAAAATCATGGTCAAAATTTATTTCCATAAGTCCATTAAGGTTGTGTAAAGTTCATCCTGATGTTTCTAAGGGGGGGGACACTTAAGAATATATAACTTGGGGCCAGAGAGAAAAATGAAGGTTAAGACACAGCCTTGTATGTACTAACTTGGCACCACATAGTTCTCCAATTTACCTTGGTTCTCCAAGTTACCTTGGTTCTCCAGGTACCTGGAGGTCTTGAGCTGATCTAGTTAGCTGACAATTGCAGAAGATTCCCTGGGTCCCTTGAACATTGCCCCCCACCAAGAGTGGATAAATTAAGAATAAATACTGATTTCACCGGTACAATTAATTATGGAGGAGAATAAGGAGATTGTATCCGAAGGAATTAAGGTGGTAAATTGGGATTGCCATTGGGAGTTCAAAGAGAGTGGATGGACTATGGGAAAAAAGTATAATGAAGAACCAGAAAAAAGAGGCAGAACCAGGTTATTTTCAATTGTCAGCTTCATTATGCATCTTTACTTCACTATTTAATTCTTCATAAAACGGAATTATCAAATCCACTCCCCATCCCTTCTGGTTTCTCGAGACTTCACCAAAATCCAGTTGCACTACACACAGAAAGACAAAAAATTTGAAACTATGTGTTCATTAGCTTTTCAAGCTTTCAAGAAGATGTCTTTGTCTCTTCCCAGATCCAAAACACAAGCAGAGCTTTCCCCTCAGAAGGTGAATCTGATAAGAAGGGAAGATTCCAGGGCACCAGAACAAGTGTTTTGGGAGATGAATTTGCAATCTGTGAAATGACTTTCTTAATTAGCAAGAAGAGATCTGTTTGTGCAATCCTGGCTGGAGAGCACCTGGCACAGCACTGCCGCAGGCTAGATGTATAAGAATTACATGTTAATGAACCAAGTGTGGGGTTCCTTCCTCTCAAACCTCCAGTAAGCAGAAGGTGGTTTTATTCTGCAAGTCGAAATGGCTGGAGGGTCTTAGAAAACTTTTTTTTTTTTTTGGGCCACACCTGGAAATGTTCAGTGGTTACTATTAGCTCTGTGCTCAGAAATTGCTCCTGTCAGATGCAGGGGACCAAATGGAATGCCCAGTATCAAACCTGGGTTCATCCCAGATAATCTGTATGCAAAGCAAACGTTCTACCGCTATCTTTGCTATCTTTGCTATCACTCCAGCCCATTTCTTATTTGTTAAAAATTTTTATGATAATTGAATCATAGTGAAATAGTTAAAAAATTGTTGATGGTTGAGATTCAGTGACACAACGTTTCAACATATTCTTTCACTACTATTCCTTTCATGCCACCAATTTCCCCAGTTATATTTCTTTTATTTTTACTTATTTGATTTTTTATTATTTTTGGTGACACCCAGCAGTGCTCAGGGATTACTCCTGGCTCTGCACACAGGAATTACTCTTGGTAGTTCTCAGGGGACCATATAAGATGATGGAGATAGAACAAGTGCTGGTCGCATCCCAGGCAAGAGCCTTACTTGCTGTACTATTGCTCCGGGCACCCCTAGTTTCATTTCTTATTCTTTGCAAGGTCCTGATACTAAAGGGCACAGAGCTTATGTGTGCTCTGCGAGGGGTTGCTTCTCTGCCAAAACACATGGAAAAGACTATGCAGTGGGAGATCAGCTGTTTTGTCCCATTTGTCTCTGCCATGGGAAGCACTTCTGTGGTGTTGATTCTTTTCAGCTCAGCCACCTGCAGGAAGTGGTGTCAGGGCCCATCTCTCTAAAATTTCTAACATTTGCCCAAAGACAAATATTTGTACCCTCAAGAGGTTTGGAGACTAGAGCGGTAGCCTCCATGGATGGTGAAAGTCTGCAGTAGCAGAAAGGCTGAAAACAACTACTTTACCACCTTGGTTATAAAATTACTGGCCTTATGAACAGGTGTTGGTTTACAGGTGTAAAAAGTGCAAAAAACTTGGCTCTTGAGAGATGTTGAAGAGTTAGGTGCATATAGTAATGAGGTTGTATTGTAGAAGTTTTTAATTGCAATATTTTATCACCATGCTGTGAGTGCAAAGGGATGTAAATCACAGAAGAAATTGTGATAAAATTAACCACAAGGGCTGAAACAATAGTACAATGGGCTGACACTCCATACTTTCCCTGGGTACTGCCAAGTGTGACCCCCAAACCCTTCAAAGTATCCCCAAACCCAACTAATTATTGGGACCTAGAAGATAGCTAGTCTATTACTTATGCTCTGCATTTGGGAACGATCAGTACTGATTATTCCTTCAAACACCATCAGGGGATTAGAAATAGTTTTTCAATGTTACTGCTTATGAACCTAAAATAGACAAATAAACAAAAAGCAAACCCAAACTACATCCTTAGCTAGAGACTGTAAAATGATAAGCACCCAGTTAAGTTTCTGCTCCATTAAGGCAAATATCAGCAATCTGGATAAATTATGGGGGGAAAATTCCCTTGGAAAGTTTCTAAGAAAATTCTTAATATTAGAATGAGTTTGTAAACTATGTACACTACATGACTGAACTGATAAGTTAGATCCAAAAGAACAAATGACTGTTTCTCTTGGGAAAGGATGTGCATTGTTTTAGGCTGAGCCTTTCTATGCTGAAGGTGATGGTGACATAGTTAACAGTAAATTACCCAATTGAAGCTTTTTCAATAGTCACTCTGAAGTGTGTGACATAAGACATATCAGCCCATGGACTTCTGGGAAAAGTTCTAAGGGAAGAATTATTTGGAAAGTTTGGAGGAAGTTCAATCCTTGTTAAAGAGGGAACTGCTTCTGTCCTCTCAGAAGAACCTTCTCCCTCCCTTTATTCCCTGGCTAGAACCAAGAATCCAAAAGCCAAGATTTGTTGGATGTCTGACTTTCCTTTGAAAGTAAGTACTGCCTATGGAAAATGTTATTTCAGGGAACAGAGTAAGAAAAAAATATAAGTGTTTCCTCCGACTTCTTTGCTAAGTCTGGTCTCTGTTTATTTTCTCCACTCATTTATGGCAAGCTTGGACTTGCTTGGAATAAAATAAATGACAAATTAATGTCAAAGGCAAATTACACAAAAAAAGGTACAAATAGGAAAAACAAAATCCTTTCCAAAAATTATGTAGTAACAGACTTCTTCAAAGTCATAGTCTTTTATTTTTGACCACAAATAATTAGCAATGTTTCATAAGAACTTTATAATTTCTTAGGGCTGGAGAGATACTACAGCGCAGAAAAGTTTTGCCTTGCAGCCGACCAGTGTTCCATCACTGGCATCCAATATGGCCTCCCAAGATTCCTGAACGTAAATCCACAAGTAACTCCTGAGCATTGCCAGGTGTGGCCCCACCCCTTTGTAATTTTCCAATAGGTGGATTCCTTAATATTAGAAAATCATACAACCTATTACCAAAAAAGGTTTTTTTTTTCCAGAAATCACTCCAGGCAGGCTGGAGGGACCATATAGTATGTCAGAGATTGACAAACACCCTCCCTACTATGCTATTGCTCTTGCCCCAATTTAAAATAATTTTTAACAGGCTGGAGAGATAGTGCAGTGCGTAGACCTATTGCCTTGTATACAGTCCACCCAAGTTTGATTTCCAGCATCTATGTGGTATCCCTGAGCCAGCTAGGAGCCATTCCTGAGTGCAGAGCCAGGATAATCTCCGAGCACCGGCCGGTGTGGCCCCAAACCAAATAAATAAAGAGAATTTTTTAGAAATCAAGCCAGTTAGATCAGGGATAAGCAATTCTTGAGAAGTCCTGTTATTTGGAGTGGAGTCATATCTAAAGGTATGAGGAGGCTCATAATATTCCAGGTATCAAAGTGGAGCGCAGGGTTCAGATCAATTTGGCAGTTTCAGATTAACTTTGACAGCTCCTGGGGCCCGGGAGATAGCATGGAGGTAAGGCGTTTGCCTTTCATGCAAAAGGTCATCTGTTCGAATCCCAGTGCCCCATATGGTCCCCCGTGCCTGCCAGGAGTAATTTCTGAGCATGGAGCCAGGAGTAACCCCTGAGCACTGCCGGGTGTGACCCAAAAACCAAAACAAAAAACAAACAAAAAAAAAACTTTGACAGCTCCTTTGTCATCCAACTTCCTTTCCCATTCCTTGACAGCACTTCTGTCTACATCCCTATCCGAAAGGATGAGAAAAGTGATATCTTCGCTTTCCCTCCAGAAAGGGAAAAGCTTTATCTAACGGACCATGAATCACGGGGCGAGTTTGGGTGATGTTGGGGTCAGAGGCAATGGAAAAATCTTCTATATTTACACTCGCTCTTCAAGTTCTCATATTTTTTTCTTTTTGTATTTGTTTCTAAATAGTGGAAACTCCATCCCCAGGCCGCGCACACATTCCAAACAAAACGCTGGTGGTTGGGGAGTGAGTCCCCATATCCCCACCTCCTTCCCTCGAATCCATCTCCCCGATGCCACCCGGACGGATTGGGGTCTCGGGCATTCTCGGGGAGCCCGTCCCGTCGGGTCGGACCCGCCCGAGGGGCGCGCGGGGGTGTGCCCACCTTGCTCGCAGGTGCCCTTGCTGACTTGGGTGATGGCCCGGTCGCCCCGGCTCTCGGCGCGCAGGCTGGCGGCGCGCAGCTGGCAGCCGCTGGGGTAGGTGATGCCGTCGCTGCCGCACACCGGGTAGCGGCTCTTGCACACGCACACGCCGCTCACCACCGCGCCGCCGGCCGCGGCCGCTGCCCCGGCTTTACCCTTCCGTCTCTTACGGCTCTTCACGCACTCCATGCCCTGCGCGCAGTGCGCCCGGCCCGGCCCGCCGCCCCCGCACGGCTCGCCCTCGCCGCGGGCGCACACCGGGCAGCAGCCGCACGCGTCGCGGGTCTCGCCCAGCGGGCATCCGCGCGGGGGCAGGGGCGGGCAGGAGGCCGGCTCGCAGGGCCCGCACGCGTCCGAAGAGGAGGAAGAGGAGAGGGGCAGCAGCAGGAGCAGCAGCAGCCCGGCGGCCGCGACCAGGAGCAGGGCGCGCGGTGCTTGGGGTGCCATGGCGGGACGCGGCGGCACAGCGCTGGAGTCGGGGCCCGGGCACGCCGGCTCCTTAATAAACTCGGGAACCACACCCCGGGGCGGCTCTCCCCGCCAGCGCCGCCCCCTCCCGGGACCGGATTCCTGGGGTGCCCCCAATCCCACCCCACCCCACCCCACTAGGGGTGCGGCTGCTCCGGGCGCGCGGTGTTCCAGGAGCGACTCCCTGGACTTTTAAGTTCTGAGCGGTCCCCCTCATTCATACCCCTGAAGTTTCTTGCTCTAGTCTAGAACAATCTATTTTTTTTAATTTTCGATTTTAATTTTTTAATATATTTTTTTCTTGTCCAGAATCCACTGGGGGAATTTTGCGTACCCGTTGATTGGTCACAGGCCCGGGTATCCGGGTGCAGGCTCCAAAGGAGGTATTAATTGGTGCCAATCTCGGGTTTAGGCCTTTCCCCCTAGTGCTTGCTGGTGCCAAGTCAAGTTTTAAGTGTGAGTCCTGGAGCTGGGTCAGAGGCACGGAGCACCACTGAGACATGGAGCACCCCAGTTTTGTTTTATTTATTTGTTTATTTGTTTGTTTATTTTGCCAGCAACCCTGTTTTCCCCCTGTTTCTCGAAACTTTCTGCAATTCTTCCTCAGACTTTAGATTTCTCTATAGAATCTACTTCAAAGCCTTTTTTCATCCTTTTAAAGATATATTTCCTAGATAAGGCGTCTATTCTGTTTTTACATTTTATCGGGCCTTCGAAGATCTGATGTTGCTAACCAGAACTAAAGCCGCATCTTAATAGGATTGTTAGTTCCGTTGTGAATGAGCAATGCCACCAGCAACATAGAAGACATGCCCTCTCTTTAGAGATTGTGTTGGAGTGATTATTGTTGTAAAAGTTTTTGAAAGTGGAGAGTTGGAAAAAGTAAGCATTCTGCTAAAAAGATAGTATCGGGTTTAAGGTTTACTTATTTATTTATTTTTGCCTTGATGGGGTAAAATTCAGATCCTTTATGCATCTGACATATAGTTCCTAGAGCTTGCCAGGCATTTCTCCTTTACACAGAACTAGGAGCATATCATTGTACCATCACCCCTCCCCCCACAAACCAAAACAAACACAAAAATACAAAGCCAAATACTCTCCTCTCCAAAATATTGTACCTTTGTATCTGGCCTTGTATTCTAAAAATATTAAATAGGCACTTTTAGAAAAGGCCAAATCTGACATGGTCATTGTTTTAAAAACCGCAAAAAGGAGACTATAGAGATATTACAACAGGTAAGGGG
>PVKC010046694.1:0-11106 GCA_004027635.1 Crocidura indochinensis
CTGGCTATTCGCTCAGAAGTCGCTCCTGGCAGGCACGGGGGACCATATGGGGAACCAGGGGATCGAACCGCGGTCCGTCCTAGGTTAGCACAGGCACCTTACCTCCAGCGCCACCGCCCGGCCCCATTTTATCATAATTTTTTTCTTTCTTTTTTCTTTTTTGGATTTTGGGCCATACCCAGTGAAGCTCAGGGGTTATTCCTGGCTATGTGCTCAGAAATCGATTCTAGCTCGGGGGACCATATGGGACACCGGGGACCAAACCGCGGTCCGTCCTGGGTCAGCTGCATGCAAGACAAATGGCTTATCGCTGCACCATCATTCCAACCCCACCATAATTTTTTCTATGAAGTCATATTACTAGTATTAAGTATGACCTTAGCTCCCTTAACATACAGACAATTGGGGGCCCAGGAGATAGCATGGCGGTAAGGCGTTTGCCTTTCATGCAAAAGGTCATCGGTTTGAATCCCGGTGCCCCATATGGTCCCTCGTGCCTGCCAGGAACAATTTCTGAGCATGAAGTCAGGAGTAACCCCTGAGCACTGCCGGGTGTGACCCAAAAACCAAAAAAAAAAAAAAAAAAAAACATACAGACAATTGTCTATTTAATGAACAGTCTTACCTTGTATTCAGAAACACCAGGAGAATAATCCTGTGCTAGTTCCAAAAGCTAAAAAAGAAGAAAAAGGTCAGAAAGATGCAAGTCCTGTGGATACTCTCCCCCATCATTGAGAACATGTAACAGGGAACTTCTCTGGAAGCCCTATATCATAAATCTCTAGCAAAATGGGTTATAGTGGAATATATCTTGGTATTAGTCTGGTGGTATGTATAAATACTTTTAATGAGCATTTGCTGTGTCCCACAACCCAAACCAAGTCATTTTTATTTATTCAGAAAATAGTCACAAAATACATACTACATACTAGGCATGGTATCAAAGATACCATCACAGAGGGGTTTTAAGAGATAACATTTATGGGGCAGAAGAGATAGCATGGAGCTAAGGCATTTGCCTTGCGTCCAGAAGGACGGTGGTGGTTCAAATCCCAGCATCTCATATATCCCCCGTGCCTGCCAAGAGCAATTTCTGAGTGGGGAGCCAGGAGTAACCCCTGAGAGCTGCCAGGTATGATCCAAAAAGAAAAAGAGAGATAATATTTAAGGTGGCCTGATAATAAATAGATATGTTTGGAGATAGAATCAAGTTTGTTGTTTGTTTTGGGGTCACACGTGGCTCAGAAGTTACTCCTGGAGCCGGAAAGATAGCATGGGGGTAAGGCGTTTGCCTTTCATGCAGAAGGTCATCGGTGTCCCATGCCTGCCAGGGGCTATTTCTGAGCATGGAGTCAGGAGTAACCC
Source organism: Crocidura indochinensis (assembly GCA_004027635.1). Classification (NCBI taxonomy): domain Eukaryota; kingdom Metazoa; phylum Chordata; class Mammalia; order Eulipotyphla; family Soricidae; genus Crocidura; species Crocidura indochinensis. The sequence continues at coordinate 1,366 of PVKC010046694.1, forward strand.
CTGAGCACTGCCAGGTGTGATCCAAAAACCACAAAAAAAAAAAAAAAAAAAAAAAAAAAAGAAGTTACTCCTGTCTCTGCACTCAGAAATCACTCCTGGCTAGGGGGACCAGATGGGATGCCGGGATTTGAACCACCGTCCATCCTGGATCAGCTGCGTGAAAGGCAAAGGTCCTACTGCTGTTTTCAACAAGTTTTCTCGTTGTAACTGTTGCTGCTTTAAATATACCTTAAATGCAATCTTTTCTCCAACTTGAGGGGCAGCTGCCAACAGTGGTAACAGATTGTAATCCCTCAGAGGGGTTAATAAACTGTTCTCATCCTTGGAGGTCTCTACCGGGTTCTGAAAGACAGGATTAGTCATGATACTTGGATACCATGAGAAAATATACACTAAGATATCAGTTCCACACATGGGGAGGAATGAACTCATGATCTGTCATATTTACCTGGATAACAACAGATGAGTTTGCTACCACTTCATTTAACTGCTGCTGCTTCTCATGCTCAGCATTCCTATTTAAAACATTGGAAAAACTTCGACCTCGACCTCTTCCCTGCATGCCCCGACCTCTTGCTCCCTTCCAAGGAAGAATGTCTTGTCCCCTCCCCAAACCTCGTCCCAGAGTGGAGGAAAAAGTCACGGTGGAAAGAGAACCGAGAACCTGGGTGCCACCATTGGCGTTGGCGTACTTCTTGGTGGCAGCACTTGAGGTCTGTGCTAATTGCCCTAGAAATGCACAAGCTCGTCCTGCAATGGACGCAGACTGGCTCATCTTGGAACTCATGCTCTCGTCCTCAGAGTCTGAAGTAGAGTCTGAATCAGAAGATGAGTCTCTGGATGACTTGCCCTGGACAGGGGTGGAGGGAACACCAGGTTTTGCAGCCACTTTCCTTGCTATGGTATTTTTCGCAGGGGGCTTTTCCTTTGATAACTCGGTCGGTGTGGTCTCTGAAGCGACCTTGCTAGGACCCTCAATGGCTGATTGTTTCAGGGCTTCGGAGTCTGTGTCAGAACTGGGGCAATCTTTTGAATTGCTGTCGGGGCCACCTTCAGTTTTGGCTGTAAGATGGCTATTTTGACTCTGAGCATACTTTGAAGAGCTCGAGTTCTGGAGAGTCCACTCTTTCTGTGCTTTCGAAGTCTTGACAGTCTTTGTCCGTTTTTTATATTCACATTTCTCCTTTGCCTTTGGTGTTTTCCTTTGAGTTTCTTCCTCCTCCTCCTCCTCCTCTTCTTCCTCCGCTACTACCTGACCTGCGGTTTTCTTTTTCCTCTTGCTTTTTTTCCTTACACTATGATCTGGTGAGGATTTGGGCTCTGGAGCCAAGTTTTTCTCCCTATTCTTACTGTTCCCTTGCCTCCTGTAAGGCTTCTTTGCGTTTTTGGAATAGAATTCAGTTTCTTCATCCTCCTCCCACTGGAATGCCCTCTTCCTTGGCTTTTTAGGTAATAAATGGCTACTATAACCATTACTGACTACTGCTGGATCTTCAGTAACTCCTCTGTCTTCTAATTTAACTCTATCAAAAGAATAAAAAAGGAAAACCATTAGAGTAAGCCATTCATAAAACAAGTACCTAAAACATAGTTGTTGGAACACCCTGTTTTTATTTTTTATTGGGGGGGTCACACCCGGCAGTACTCAGGGGTTACTTCTGGCTCCATGCTCAGAAATTGCTCCTGGCAGGCACGGGGGACCATATGGGGCACCGGGATTCGAACCGATGACCTTTTGCATGAAAGGTAAACGCCTTACCTCCATGCTATCTCCCGGGCCCCTACTTTTTTTTTTTTTTTTGGTTTTTGGGCCACACCCGGTGACGCTCAGGGGTTACTCCTGGCTATTCGCTCAGAAGTCACTCCTGGCAGGCACGGGGGACCATATGGGGAACCAGGGGATCAAACCGCGGTCTGTCCTAGGTTAGCGCAAGCACCTTATCTCCAGCACCACCGCCTGGCCCCAACACCCTTTTTTTAACCAAAACAAAGGTGTCCCCCATCTTTCCTTTTCCTTTTTACCCAGAACTTTACACATGTACCACCTAGCCTAGATTAACTTGATAGGTATTCTGTCTCTCACTGGACCCTCCCCATCCCCGTTGGGATTTCAGCTGGTGAATAAAGACAGGTTTGGGTTTAGCAGGCCCAGAGACTATCAGGCTGGAAGTCACCCGACTCCAGGCTTTTTTCCCTCTTGACTGTTTTTTTGTTTGTTTTGTTTCTTTGGGTCACACCCAAAAACTCAAGGGTTACTCCTGGCTCTACACTCAGAAATCGCCCCTGGCAGGCTCAGGGGACCATATGGGATGCCGGGATTTGAACCACCATCTTTCTGCATGCAAGGCAAATGCGTTACCTCCATGCTATCTCTCTGGCCCCTTGTCTTGGTTATTAATTCGCATGGCAACCCTGCTTCAGATCAGCTCACTAGGGATTGGAAATACAGGGTGTGGGGCTTTTACAATAGCTACATACCGAGATGCCTGCAAACTGTCAGTGTCATCAATAAAAAAAAAAAAAAAACAGTCAAATCACTTAAGGACAGAGATTATGTGACAAAATGACCTATATAGGGCCTCAACTGTGGTTCATGTTGAGTGGACTAGTTTGAACTATTGAACATCTATCTATACCACCAAAAAGAAGTTTCTTTGGGAGCACTGCTCAGAGCCTCTAGGGATCATTCTTGGTGACACTTCAGAAGTGTTGGCAATACCCTTGTGCTTTCTATAGCAGCCCTTTGCACCATCTCGGTCATCTCAGGACAGTGGCTCGACAACTGAGGCCGTGAATCTGCAAGTGTACAGCCTCACACTCTGCTCCGACCAGAGGAAGACTAAAAGAACAGATGCATCCAGATCACCAAAGTTTGCCTGCTCTGTTAGTTACCCTTCCTTTCAGGGTACTTGTCTTCCCACACAATGTTTTTCATTTCTCTACTCAGGCCACAGACAGCAAATGTAGTCTTTTGACAACAGAACTGAATGCAGCTGTCTTTTTACAGGAAGTGAGTTTTGGGGACTGGAGTAAAAGTACAGTAGGCGTGGACCAAAAATAAAACAGAAAGAAGTGCTACTTATGTAATTAGTGATAAGAGATTTGATTCCAAGGGGGGGGACATTTTGGGAGGTTTTATTTATGGCTATACCCAGTGACACTAAGGCCTACTCCTGGCTTTGCACTCAAGGATCCTGGGGCTGGAGAGGTGACACATAGTGGTAGGACATTTGCCTTCCATGCGGCTAACCTAGGACAAACCTAGGTTCAATACCCCAGCATCCCATATGGTTCCCCAAGCCAGGAGTAATTTCTGAGCAAATAGCCAGGTGTAACCCCTGAATATCACTGGATGTGGCCCAAAAACAAAACAAAACAACAACAAAAGGATCACTACTCCTGATAGCTTTGGGGAAAACATATGATGTCCAAGGGATCAAACTCATGTTGGCCACATGAAACACAAGCGTTCTACCCACTGTATAATATCCCTGAACATGCCTTTCTCATCTGGGCCATCTGTGGATACTAGCTCAACAGCTGAGGCTGTAAACCTATAAAATGTGGATAGTGGTAATTGTAGCATTCAAATGAGTGCAAGATAAATGCTTTTCAAATATTAGCTTTAATTTTTATTAATTCATTGAGTGTTGTTAGTCTTTTTTTGGTTTTGGTTTTGGTTTTTGGTTCACACCCGGCAGCACTCAGGGGTTACTCCTGGCTCTATGCTCAGAAATCACTCCTGCAGGCTCGAGGATGGGGACCATATGGGATGCCGGGATTCGAACCAATGACCTTCTGCATGAAAGGTAAATGCCTTACCTCCATGCTATTTCTCCGGTCCCCTTTTTTAACTTTTTTTTTTTTTTTTTGGTTTTTGGGTTACACCCAGCAGTGCTCAGGGGTTACTCCTGGCTCTACACTCAGAAATCGATCCTGGCAGGCTCAGGGGACCATATGGGATGCCGGGATTTGAACCACAATCCTTCTGCATGCAAGGCAAATGCCTTACCTCCATGCTATCTCTCCGACCTGAAAGTTGTTAGTCTTAAGGCAGTCCTAAGCTGGTGGGTTTTAAATGAACAGTTTCCATCAAACGGAAGTGAAATTCAACAGAAAGGAGAAAACTGAGTATCTGCCTCTGAGCCCCATCCATCTATTCCCTGTAGCCTCTTGATGTCTTGTCTTGTCTGGCTGCTACTGGCATGAAGTGACCTGTGTTATCACCTCAGAAAGTGAAACCTTAAAAAATTAAGAATTATAATTAAAAAATGAAAGTGAAACCTGACTAAAGATATCCAGCTAATGAGTCAGAAAGACAAAGACTATACTTTTAGGGATCATTTCTATAGTATGAGTCAGAGAGACAACACTTGGACCTGACTCGAGCTCTCACTCAGCTCACAACAGTCTCACAAATGAAATCCGTATACTAATGGCAGAAATACAGACTAGCATAACAGTACTTATTATCATTTAGATTTAAGAGACTGAAGTAGAGCACCTGCCTTGCATGAAGCTGGCCAAGGTTCAATCCTCACACACTCCGTAACGGTCTTCTAAGCACTGCTCTGAACATCACAGAATATGGGCCAAAAAAAATTTTTTTTTTTTACAATTGATCACAAAATAACTCTTCTAGGAAAGGATCCTATGGAACCAATGCCCACACATACAATGATATGTAAGAATATGTCTAGAGCACAGCAGTAATGAGGATGTCCATTAGTAAGTGGCTAGTTAAATTGACATAATAATACAAAGATAAATGATATAGCATTTTACAAGAAAAATGTACATCAGGTACTAAACATATACGAAAATGAAAGCCACCCATTATATATTATGTCAGGCGAAAAAGTGAGGTGCAGAAACCAAAGAAATAGTAAGGGGGGTGGGCAGAGAGATAGCATGGAGGTAGGGTGTTGGCCTTGCATGTAGAAAGACAGTGGTTCGAATCCCGGCATCCCATATGGTCCCCCCAGCATGCCAGGTGTGATTTCTGAGTGTAGAGCCAGGAGTAACCCCTGAGCTCTGCTGGGTGTGACACCCTCCCCCCCACCCCGCCTAAAAAAAAAGAAATAGTAAGGTGCTTGTTTTGCATGTGGCCAATACAATTTGTTCCCCATACTGCTTATAAGTTCCCGAGTCCTACCAGGAGTAATCCTTGAGTACTGCCAAGTGTGTCCAAAAAGAAACAAACAAACAAACAAAACAAAAAAAACCAAAGTTATTTTGGGGTCAGAGAAATAGTACAATGGGGTACTTTCTTTGCATTCAGCTGACTCAGGTTTAATTCCTGACACTCCATATGGTCTCCTGAGCCCAAGTACAGACCCAAGAGTAAGCCCTGAACACAGATGCTCAAACATACAAACAAAAAGTAGTAACAATGGGGCTGGAACAGTTGCACAAGAGATAAAGTGTCTGCCTTGCATGTGGTAGCCTAGGACAGACCTGGTTTAACCCCCCAGCGTCTGATATGGTCCACCAAGCCAGGAGCAATTTCTACACTTCTAAGCGCATAGCCAAGAGTAACCCCTGAGCATCACCAGGTGTGGCAAAAAAAACTAAAAAAAAAAAAAAAAAAAAAAAAAAAAAAAAAAAAAAAAAAAAAAAAAAAAAAAAAAAAAGTAATAACAAAAATAACATTAAAACAGTATTTATGAGGCTACAGTCAACCCTGGTTCGATCCCTGGCATTCTATATGGTCCTGCAAGCCTGACAAGAATAACTTCTGAGTGCAGAGCCAGGAGTAACAGGAGACCTGGTGAATGTGGCCCAAAAACAAAACAAACAAAAAGTATTTTGTTTTAACAAAATAATAGGAGACTACAAATATTCTAGAATGAAAGTAACTCAGGCCTAACTCCCATTTGGGCATTAGACAGGCATGCTCTTCCAACAGACGTGAGAAAAGCTGTCAGTAGCAAATATTCTAGAAACCATCCAGACTGGGAAATAGTATTTAGTGTCAAAAGACAGAACTGGGCCAGAGCAGTATAGTACAGTGGGTAAAGCATTTGCATGGCATGTGGCTGGCTTAGGTTCTATCTCCTGCATTCCACATGGTCTCTACAACACCACCGGGAGTAATTTCTGAGTGCAGAGCCAAAAGTAACCCCTGAGTGTAGCCAGGTGTGGTCCCAAAACAAAGACAAATAAATTACACCCCCTCCCCATCAAAAGACAGAGATGCACAAGGATTAGCAACCTTCAAGACTTCAAGATCTCCCCACAAGATCTCCCTTAAAAGTGCTGCAGAGAAACAAATGAAAGAAAATAAAAAAAAATAAATAAAAAAAAAAAAAGTGCTGCAGAGATAGCATGAAGGCAAGGTGTTTCCCTTTCACGCAGAAGGACAGTGGTTCGAATCCCAGTATCCCGTATGGTATCCTGGTATCCCTGAGCCCACCAGGAGCGATTTCTGAGCATTGAGCCAGGAGTAACACCTGAGCGCTGCCGGATGTGACCCAAAAAACCAAAAAAAAAAAGATCTCACTATCTCACTTAAAGATGGTCTTCACTTTGGTCAAGTTCTGCCTAACTCCCACTCACAGGCATCTCAGAGGGCCTTGGACAGACCAACTCAACAGCATGAAACATAAGCTATTCCTGACAGTTAACTAAGAATGAAACACAAGAGGGATGTCCAAAAACGGAGAATTTTTTTTTTGTTTGTTTTGTTTTGGGTTTGGAGCCACACCTGGCGGTGCTCAGGGCTTACTCCTGGCTCTGTGCTCAGAAATCACTCCTGGTAGGCTCGGGGGATTATACGGGATGCCAGGAATCGAACCTAGGTCCGTCCTGGGTTGGCTGCGTGCAAGGCAAGCACCTAGTGCTGTGCTATCTCTCTGGCCCCCAGAGCATGTTTTATTTCCTGACAAATTGAAGCCCAGTGGCTGTGGTCCAGCCTAACTGCTACAGCCAGGCCTCAGTGACACTCTCAGCAGAGCCTGTTAAGGTGTCAATGGTGACCCTTCTAATCCGTTCACTGAAGCTCTCTGATCCACAGGGTTCCAGAACCTGACTGTATTTAGAGACAAGGCCTTACACCATCTAATCTGGCAAAGAGAAAATGTAAAAGACACCAGGAACGCTTTTACACCAAGGAACTGTGAAGACATAGCCAAAAGAGAAGATCTCGAAGGATCCAGAACTCTCCAATACCACAGTAGCCTTGGGCTTGAGGCCTCCAAATAGCAATCAATCAGCAATCAGAGAGAAAGAAGGGCACCCAGCAAAGGGAAATATAGCCCCTTCCCCAACTGCAGGTCAGTAGCTTGGGCACAGAACTATATTCTGGGAGCACAGAGGATAGGCTCTGAGGAAATAACCATCATAGGCAAACGAGGAGATGCCCACCATCCTGCTTCCCCTTTTCTCAGCAAACCCAAAAATCCCACCAGATGCCTGGCAGGCTGACTGGCCTCATCAGTCAAGTCAGGCTCCCTTTCACCCTAAAATTTCTCACCCATTCTCCATGGAACCATTCACTTCCTGATGATTGCCTACCTCATCTCCGTTCTCACCCGTTCTGCATTGGCAGCATGACCTAAACCTGATTATCCACCCTGATTCCTGTATCACACAAAAAGGTAAAAGCATCACCAAAGCAATTTGGTCTACTCTCCACTACCTCAGAAAAAACAGCTTTTTTGGTTTTTCTCTTCTGCAGGTTTTTTTTTTTTTTGGGGGGGGGGGAGCATACTCATTGGTGCCAGGGCTTACTACTGGCTCTACTCTGAGCAATCACTGCTGGTGGGATGGGGGGATTGTATGTGATACCAGTGATTCAACCTGGTCAACTGTGTGCAAGGCAAGTGCCCTACCTACCTACTCAATCTGTTCTGCAATTCTAAAAATAAAGAGAGTCAGGAAAGAGAATAACTGGGAATATGCAACTGCCAAATTCAATTTTACCCTAGGTCTGATAACCCACGAACACCACAACTCGTAAGTTTTACTATTGAAGCCAGCTGTAGGCATATTTCTTGTCATAAATAACAGAACTTGAGGCAATTAAGAAACTTTGAGGGCAGAGGTAAGGCGTATATGCTTTGCACGAGACTGACCTAGAACAGACGGCGGTTCAAATCCCTCCCACCCCGGGTGTTCCATATGGTCCCCCGAGCCAGGAGCCTGAGCACATAACCAGGAGTAACCCCAGAGCGTCAGCATTCCACATGGTCCCCCAGCCTGTTAGGAGCAATTTCTGAGCACAGTGCCAGGAGTAACCCCTGAGCAGCAACTAGGTGTGACAAAACAAACAAACAAACAAAAAAGCCAAACTCTGCCTGCCATCGGGCTGTATTCTTAGGACAACTATCCTGATGGGCACTGGACATTCACTTATTACAAAATAAGCAACTCCAGGGCCGGAGAGATAGCATGGAGGTAGAGCGTTTGCCTTGCGTGTAGAAGGACGATGGTTTGAATCCCAGCATGCCATATGGTCCCCCAAGCCTGCCGGGAGCGACTTCTGAGCTTAGAACCAGGAGTAATCCCTGAGTGCTGCCAGGTGTGACCCAAAAAAAACAAAAAATAAAAACAAACAAAAAAACACACAAAGTAAGCAACTCCCAGATGATTTACTAAATTAAAGTCAAGTTGCAATGGCAATAAGTTGCCAATGGCAAGTTGCAATAAGTTATTAATTCATTAGGCAAAGGATAGAGAGTAAATTTAAATGGGGGGGTGGGGGTTGGCACAGCGCTGACAATTGCAATATGTAAGTGTTGCAGACAGAAGAGGGATCCCTGTTAAGTGAATTTCAGGAGAGGTTGAATCCTGAAACATGGGCTATTATCAAGTATAGAATATAAAATATTCTATATCTACTATCAATTCCCTAAAACTCACTGCAGCTGTGGCTTTCGAAATGAGCTCCGAAGCCATCACTGTTAATACACGGGATCAAAACCAGGGAAGCACCAAACACGCCTCATAGTTACTGGGTCAACCACTGCACCTTCTTAGGGATCTGGCTGCTCTCATCTGGAAAAAGCACGTTCAAAAACAATGCTAAAATAATAATTAATAATAAATTGAAAAATAAATAGAAGAAATCGAAAAGATTTTAAAAAATTTAAAGAAATAAAAAAAAAAAAAAAACAATGTTGTCTTTCCCTGCTTGCCATGCAACGGGTCCCCAACACCGGTTTGGAGGGAATGCCACAAGAGTCCTGGTACAAATACGGGGGTGGGGGGGATCTTGGGAGCTGCTGGCTGGGAAGGTGATGGCTGATCCCGAACCCCAAGACAGTAGATTCCCCGGAATTCCCCGGGTTATCCGCCGTGGCATCAAAAGCACGAAGATACCAGAGCCGATGAAATGTTCCGGGCCCCAGAAAAAGAATGTCCAAGGGAAGAGAGCAGAGGCCCAGGCCAGGATGGCTTAAGGGTCCCGGCGGTCCGCGCATGCGTACCTGAGACAGTCGTTGTCCCGGACCAGACGCGCGCTCTCGGCGGGGGGCAAGAGCCCCCCATCCAGGTAGAGAGCCAAGAGCGCCCCGGAGCTGAAGCCGAAGCGCTGGCGAATGAGACTGATGAGATCCGTGACGACTCGGCATCGGCTCAGGTCGACCAGGAGCCAGAAAGAGGAACAGTGTGGCGTGGCTGGAGGCGGATAATCGAACTGGAGCCGCAGCCTAACTGTCTCGGAAGCTGCCATCTTGCTAGATGGGGGCCACGGCGGCCGAGAGCTGCCAGAAAGCCTCAAGAGGCGAACTCGGGCGGCCG
>PVKC010046695.1:0-11186 GCA_004027635.1 Crocidura indochinensis
ATATATATATATATATATATATATATATATATATATATATATATATATATATATATATATATATATATATACACCCCGAGGAGTGTTACAGCTGGATCATATGGGAGTTCGATTTCCAGCTTTTGGAGGAATCTCCATATCCATATCCAATCCATAAAGGTTGGATTAAATGGCATTCCCACCAACAGTGAATAAGAGTCCCTTTCCACATCCCCAGCAGCAATGCTTGTTCTCATTTTTTGTGATGCGTGCCAATATCTGGAATAAGAGATGGTACCTCAGATTTGTTTTGATTTGCATCTCCCTGATAATTAGTGATGTGTAGCATTTTTTCATGTGCCTTTTAGCCATTTGTATTTCTCTTTGTGAAAGTGTATATTTCTTCTTCCCATTTCTTGATGGGGTTAGATGATTTTCTCTTGTTCTGTCAGTGCTCTGTATAATTTTGATATTAGCCCCTTATTTTATGGATATTGGGTGAGTAGTTTCTCCCACTCAGTGGGTTGCTCTTGTATTGTAGGCACTATTTTTCCTTTGAGAAAACCTCGGTATCAGTCCTTTGAGGTGCAGAAGCTTAGTATAGTCCCACCTGTTTATTTCTACTTCCACTTGTTTGGAGAGTGCTTTTCCCTCCTTCAAGATGCCTTTTGTCTCAATGTCATGGACTGTTTTACCTACGTGTTGTTCTATATACCTTATATTTTCAGGTCTGATACCGAGGTTTTCAATACATTTGGAGTTTACCTTTGTACATAGCGATAGCTGGGGATCTAAATTCGCTTGATTGCAAGTGGCTAGCCAATTGTGCCAACACCACTTGTTGAAGAAGCTTTCCTTGCTCCATTTAGTATTCTTACTCCTTAATCAAAAAATGTTGATTGTATGTCTGGGGAATATTTCCCAAGTACTCAAGGCTATTCCACTGATCTGAATGTCTATCTTTATTCCAATACCTTGCAATTTTGATAACTATTGCTTTGTAATAGTTTAATGTTGGGGAAAGTAATGCCTCCCATATTTCTTTTCCCAAGGAGTCAGTAGGCTATTGAGGTATGCCCCTTCTTCCTTCCTGATGTGTGCTTGCAAATCTATAAATTTTCCTCTCAGTACCACTTTAGCTATTTCCCATAGATTCTGATAGTTTGTGTTTTCCTTTCATTTGTTTCCAGGAACGTTGATTTCCAGGTGTTCCAGTTTTTCTTCTTTGTCCCTTTGTAGTTCACATCTAATTTCAGAGTCTTAGGATCAGCGAATGTACCCTGCAAATTTTCTGTCCTTTTGATTTTATGGAGGTATGTTTTATGTGCCAGCATGTGATGCATCCTGGAGAATGATCCATGTACATTGGAGAAGAATGTGTATCCAGGTTTCTGGGGATGAAGTGTCATATATATATATATATATATTAGGCCTCTTTCTTCCAGTTCTCTTTTCAGGGTAAGTTATTTTGGGTTTCAGTCTGATTGATCTATCAAGTGTTGACAGGGCCTTGTTGAGGTCCCCCACGATTATTGTGTTATTATTGATGTGCTCTTTCAAATTTTTCAATAATTGCATTAGATAATTTGCTAGTCTCTCATTGGGTGCATATATGTTTAGTAGTGTGATTTCTTCCTCTTGCACATATCCTTTGATTAATATGAAGTTTTCGTTTTTACCCTTACAACTTTTCTGAGTCTAAAGTTTGTGTTTTCTGATAGAAATATGGCCACTCCAGCTTCTCAAGGGTGTTGTTTGCTTGGATGATTTTCCTCTAGCCTTTGATTTTGAGTCTATGTTTATTCTGACTATTCATGTGTGTTTCTTGTAAGCAGCAGAATGTTTGATTCATCTTTTTGATCCATTTATTCACTCTGTGTCTTTTAACTGGTACATTTAGTCCATTGATACTGAGGGAGATGATTGTCATAGGATTTAATGTCATTTTTGTATATAAGTTTGGTGTGTCTTGTCTTAAAGTAGACCTTTCAGTTTTTCCCTTAAGGCTGGTTTTGCATGTGTAAAGTTTCTGAGCTGTTCCTTATCTGTAAAGCGATGGACCCTTCCTTCAAACCTGAACCTGAGTAAGGCTGGGTGCAGTATACTAGGTGAAGCCTCCATTTCATTCAGTCTTGTCACAATATTGAACCACTGTCTTCTGGCCCTGAGAGTTTCTTGTGACATGTCTGCTGTAAATCTTATGGATGCTCCTTTGAATGCAGTTCCCTTTTTTGATCTTGCTGCTTTCAGAATTCTATTGCAATCTGCAGAATTCTTCATTGTGACTAGGATGTGACTTGGGGTGTTTCTCTTCTCGTCTGTTTTAGCTGGTAATCTTTGGGTATGCAGGATTTGATTCCATGCAGTCTTTATCTCTGGGAGTTTCTCTGTGATGATGTCTTTCACTGTTGATTCTTCCTGTGGATGCCCTTCCTGGGCCTCTGGGACTCCAATGATTCTTATGTTGTTTCTGTTGAGTTTATCAAAGGCTTCTATTTTTATCTGTTCACATTATTTGGGTTATTTTTCCTTTGCATGATCATTTGTCTTCAGGTTCTTTTCCAGTCTCCTCTGCTGTAAGGAGTTGTGCATTTGATCTTCCAGTTCACTGATTCTGTCCTTGGCTGCTGTTACCCTGCTGGAGAGGCTTTTCAGTGAGTTTTTCAGTTGAGCTACCTTGTTTTTCAGATCTGTTTTTCCAGTTTGGAGTTTATGATTTCTGTTTTTGTGTTCCGTTCAGCTAGAGTGACATTAAATCCTATGACAATCATCTCCCTCAGTATCAATGGACTAAATGTACCAGTTAAAAGACACAGAGTGAATAAATGGATCAAAAGATGAATCAAACATTCTTCTGCTTACAAGAAACACATATTTTCTTTTATTTCCATGAGGATCCTCCATATTTCTATTCTAAACTCCTTATCTGAGAGGTTAATCAAATGGTTTGTATTTTTTGGATCATCAGACCTTTCATCTTCATTTTCTGTGCTTGGTTTTTGCCTGAAAGTTTTCTCCATTGTCATGCTTGTAGTGTGGTTTTTTTCTGCGTGTCATGGTGCTCTTCATTTTTTAGAAAGAGCGCAAGTCCACGAAGCAAAGCAGAACAGCGGTGCTCTTCTTCTGCCGCCTCTAGGAGATCAATTGGGCTGGGCCCTTCTTTGCCACTCAGGAGAGGTTCAAGAGAAGACCACTAGAGAAACACACAGGTGACAAGCTCAGTCTCTCAGGGCCAGATTCCTCCTGCCTGACTTCACAGACAAAGAGATCTTGCCTTTCTGCAAGTTACCAACTGAATTCCAGTTTTCACTCACTGACTCAATCCTCCTTGGCTTTTCAGCCTAAGCAACTCTAAAAGAGCGACTTTGCTGGGCCCTTCTCATCCCACTATGAGAGGTTCAGAAGAAGAACAGTAGAGAAACATGTACAGAAGACACACACAGTCTCTTCCAATTGGCAATAATCTTTTAGTTTCTTCTAGGGAGATACTTCCCAAGCGGGAGCTCATAGTTGCCCCTGCAATGGAAACAATGGTGAAGGCTCTGAATCACCAGCATTACTTGTGTGAATACAAGTCACCGCAGTCTCTAAGATTCCTAGAGAGACACTTCCATGGCTCAGTTACTAGGTGCCACTGCAATAACCACTGTAGTGGAGGCTCGGACTCAACCTACATGGATGTGTGAGTTCAAGTCACCTCAGTCTCTGAGATTTCTATGTGAAAGTCGTTCACTGCAGAGGCACTAGGAGCCCCTATAATAGTAGTGCTTCTGGAAGCTCGAACTCACTCTGATCAGGAGGGGTAGGTCCAAGTGACCCCAGTCTCTTTGCTTCTTATGGTAAAGCATTTCTCAGGCACGTGCAATGGCGACAGCAGAGGTGGCATGAACTCACCATGTTTAGTTAGAGAATTTCTAGTCACAGCAATCTCTGAGCTTCCTAAAGGAAGACACATGTCAGGCGGAGTTACTAGGTGCCACTGCAATGATCACAGTGGTGGAGGCTTGAACTCACCCTGCGTGGGTGGGTGAATTCAAGACACCTCAGTTTCTGAGTTTTCAATGTGGAGGCAGGTCTTAACCAGAAGTGCCTAGAAGACACTACAATGGTCATGGTTGTGGAAACTCAAACAGACTCTGATCAAAAGCTCAAGTCCAAATCATCTCAGTTTCTGATCTACCTGTAGAAAGGCATATCTCCAGCGACAGTGCCAAGTTGTACCTGCAATGGTGACGGGGTGGAGGCGCAAAATCACACTGTTTAAAGGACGGTACAAGGCAGGTAAGACACTGGGGTTCCTATGTGGAGGCTATCCTTATCCAGAGCATCAAAGTATCCCTGAAAGGTGACAGCAGTAGAGACTTGAACTCATCTTGCTCGCTGTAACCATTTAAGGTGAACATATGCATTACAAACGGCTCCACAGTTTGAGGGTACTAGTAATATCAGTATCTGACTTTCCTACAGGGAGGCAATTCGCAGGTGCCCCTGCAATGGTGACAGTGGCGGAGGCCCAGATTCACCCTGCTTGGCTAAGTGGATCCTAATCATATCAGTATCTGAGCTTAGTACTGAGAGGCACTTTCCTGGTGGGTTGTATAGGTGCTGGACAATGGTGACGATGCTCTGAAGGGCGGGTCCTAGTTACCTCAAATTCTGAACTTCCAAAGAAGAGACTCTTCAGGCAGGTGTGCAAAGGACTCCCTTCATAGCTGAGAGTGATAGGGGCTAAAACTCAGCAGACTCAAGAATATGGTCCAAGGTATCGAAATATCTGAGCTTCCTACAGAGATGCATTTACCAGCAATAGCACTTAGGTGCACTTGCAATTGTCACAGTGATGGAAGATGAAAACCCCCCTACTCGGAAAGGCCAGTACAAGGCACCACAGTGTCCCAGCTTCCTATGGGGAGTCACGACTCAGACAGAAATGCCTAGGTACCACTGCACTGATGACAATGATATTGGCATGATATCACCCTGTTGGAGAGGGCAGATACAAGTCTCAGACTCTGCCCTTACTCTGGGGAGACATTTCTCTATTGGAAGCACCTACGTGTCCCTGCAATTGTGATGGTGTTGGAAGCTGGAACTCACCCTTCTCTGCTGGCTGGGTCCAAGTTCTCTCAGTCTCTTAGCTTTCTCTGGGGAGGCACTTCTCAGGTAGAGGTGTGAAGGTGGTGCGGGCTATAACTCACCCTGCTCACTTGGATGTGTTCAAATCTCCTCAGTTACTGAGGTTTCCTTCAAGGTTAGCAGTTTGTAGACAAGAGCTCCTAGATGCACCACACTGGTGATGGCAGTGGAGGCAGGAACTCACCTTGCAAGGAGGGTGGGAAAATGTCTCCTCAGTCTCTGAGCTTCCTACAAAACACACTCTTCCAGGGAAGAAGGCCGAGAGCACCTGGAAATGTGAGGGCAGTGGATTCAAAATCATCATGGTCGGGTGGGAGGGTAAAAGACAACTCATTATCTGAGCTATCAATGGGGTGGCACTCCTCAGGAGGGAACACCTAGGTTCCACAGCTCTGGTGATTGTGGTCAAAGCTCCAAATAAACTTGCTCAAGAGGGTGGGTCCAAGGCCACAAAGTCTGAGTTTTTGGGGGAAGGTAGTTGTCAGGTGGCAGTACCTATGTGCCCCTGCGATGGTGACTGCCATGGATGCTCTAACTCACCCTGATGAAATCAGAGATTCCACTTCACCTCAGTTTCTGAGCTTTGCACAGGTTAACATTTTCATGGGGAGGAGCGCCTAAGTGTCCCTGCAATAGTCACAGCATTTGAGGCACAAAATCACCATGCTAAGGAGGAAGGTCCAAATCACCTCAGCCTCTGAGATTCTTTTTTTTTTTCATTTTTTATTTACACAACCTGATTACTTACATGATTGTGTTTGGGTTTCAGTCATGTAAAGAACACCACCCATCACCAGTGCAACATTCCCATCACCAATGTCACAAATCTCCCTCCTCCCTACCCAACCCCCGCCTGTACTCTAGACAGGCTTTCTATTTCCCTCAAACATTCTCAGTATTAGGATAGTTCAAAACGTAGTTATTTCTCTAACTAAACTCATCTCTATTTGTGGTGAGCTTCATTAGGTGAACTGTAACTTCCAGCCCTTCTCTCTTTTATGTCTGAAAGTTATTATTGCAAGAATGTCTTTCATTTTTCTTAAAGCCCCTACATGAGTAAGACCACTCTGCATCTTTCTCTCTCTCTGACTTATTTCACTCAGCAAAATAGATTCCATGTACATCAATATATGAGAAAATTTCTTTGCTCCATTTAGGATTTCTAGCTCCTTTATCAAATATTAGGTGATTGTATATCTGGGGAACATTCTTTGAGTATTCAAGCCTATTCCACTGATCTTAGGGCCTGTCTTAATTCCAATACCATGCTCTTTTGATAACTATTGCTTTGTAGTACAGTTTAAAGTTGGGGAAAGTAACTCTTCCCATATTTTTCCCATTGATTGCTTTATTCTAGGGTACTTATTTTTCCAAATAAATTTCAAAAGTGCCTGATCACTTCTTTGAAGAATGTCATGGGTATCTTTAGGAGGATAGCATGAAATCTGTACAACGCTTTGGGGAAAATTGTCATTTTAATTATGTTAATCCTGCCAATAAATGAACAAGCTATGTGCATCCTTTTCCGTGTGTCGTCTCTTATTTCTTGGAGCAGAGTTTTTTTTTGTTTTGTTTTGTTTTGTTTTTTTGGTTTTTGGGCCACACCCAGTGATGCTCAGGGTTTGCTCCTGGCTATGTGCTCAGAAGTTGCTCCTGGCTTGGGGGACCATATGGGAACCGGAGGATCGAACCGCAGTACGTCCTAGGTAGCGCAGGGAAGGCAGGGGCACCTTACCTCCAGCGCCACCGCCCGGCCCCAGAGCAGAGTTTTATGGTTTTCTTTTTATAGGTTCTTCACATTTTTTGTCAAGTTGATTCCAAGACATTTGAGTTTGTGTGGCACTATTGTGAATGGGGCTGTTTTCTTAATGTCCATTTCTTCCTTATTACTATAGGTGTATAGAGGGCCATTGATTTGTGTGTGTTAATTTTGTAGCCTGCCACCTTACTATATGAGTCTATTGTTTCTAGGAGCTTTTTGGTAGAGATCTTAGGGTTTTCTATGTAGAATATCATGCCATCTGCAAACATCGATGGCTTGACTTCTTCCTTTCCTATCTGTATTCCCTTGATATCTTTTTCTTACCTAGTCGCTATAGCAAGTACTTCTAGTGCTATGTTGAATAAGAGTGGTGAGAGAGGACAGACAGCCTTGTCTTGTGCCAGAAATTAGAGGAAAGGCTTTCAGTTTTTCTCCATTGAGGACAATATTTACCTCTGGCTTGTGGTAGATGGCCTTAACTACATTGAAAAGGTTCCTTCCATTCACATCTTGCTGAGAGTTTTGATCAAGAATGGGTGTTGAATCTTATCAAATGCTTTCTCTGCGTCTATTGATATAAAATGATTTTTATTTTTCTTGTTTGATGTTTTGTGTTATGTTGAAAGATTTACGGATGCTAAATCAGCCTTGCATTCCTAGAATAAAACCTACTTAATCGTCATGGATGATCTTCTTTGTAAGACATTGAATCCTATTTGCCAGGATTTTGTTGAGGATAGTTGCATCTGTATTCCTCAGTGATATTGGTCTGTAATTTTCTTTTTTGGTAGCGTTTCTGTCTGGTTTAGATGATGATGGCTTCATAAAAGCTATTTGGAAGTGTTCCTGTTTTTCAATTTCATGAGTCTTGCCAGGATTGGTAGTAATTCCTCTTGAAAGGTTTGAAAGAATTCATTAGTAAATCCATCGGGCCAGGGTTTTTGTTTTTGGGCAGACATTTGATTACTGTCTCAATTTCCTCAATAGTGATGGGTGTGTTTAGATATGCTACATCTTATTCATTCAACCATGGAAGATTATGAGTCTAAAAATTTATCCATTTCTTCCAGGTTCTCATTTTAGTGGCATAGAGCTTCTCAAAGTAGTTTCTGATTACCCTTTGAATCTCTACCATATCAGTAGTGCTCTTTCCTTTTTCATTCCTAATAGGAGTTATCAAGTTTCTCTCTCTTTGTTAGTTTTGCCAGTGGTCTATCAATCTTGTTTATTTTTTCAAAGAACCAACTTCTGCTTTCATTGATCTTTCGGATTGTTTTTCGCGTTTCCACTTCATTGATTTCTTCTATCAGCTTTGTTATTTCCTTCTGCCTCCCTAATTTTGTGTCTTTGGTTGAGCATTTTCTAGTTCTATGAGCTGCATCATTAAGCTACTCAGGTAAGCCCCTTCCTTCCTGATGTGTACTTGCAAAGCTATAACTTTTTATCTCAGTACTGCTTTTGCTGTGCCCCATAAGTTCTGATAGTTTGTGTCTTTATTATCATTTGTTTCCAGGAAACTTCTGATTTCCTCTTTGATTTCATCTAAGACCCACTGGTTATTGAGAATGAGGTTGTTTAACTTCCAGGTATTAAAGTTTTCCTTCTGTGTCCCTTTGTAGTTCACATATAATTTCAGGGTCTTGTGGTCAGCGAAGGTAGCATGCAAAATTTCTATTCTCTTGATATTATGTAGGTATGTTTTATGTGCCAGCATGTGATGCATCCTGGAGAATGTTCCATGTACATATGAGAAGAATGTGTATCAGGTCTCTGGGGGTAGAGTGTCCTATATATATCTACGAGACCTCTTTCTTCCATTTCTCTTTTCAGGTCTAGTATATTCTTTTTGGGTTTCAGTTTGGTTGACCTGTCAAGTGTTGACAATGCCGTGTTGAATTCTCTCAGAATTATTGTGTAGAATTATTGTGTTTTTATTGATATTATTTTTCAGATTTGTCAACAATTTTATTAAATATTTTGCTGGCCCTTCATTCGGTGCATATATGTTTAGGAGAGTGATTTCTTCCTGCTGTATGTATCCCTTGATTAATACAAAATGCCCATCTTTGTCCTTATAGCTTTCCTAAGTATAAAGTTTGCATCATCTGATATTAGTATAGTCACTCCAGCTTTTTTATGGGTGTTGTTTGCTTGGATGATTTTCCTCCAGCCTTTTATTTTGAGCCTATATTTTTTACTGACTATTAAGGTGCATTTCTTGTGGCAGCAGAAGGTTGGATTGAGTTTTTGATCCATTTAGCCAGTCTGTGTCTCTTAACTTGTGCATTTAGTCATTGACATTGAGAGAAAGAATTGACCTGGGAGTTAGCGCCATATTTATATAGAAGTTTTGTGTGTCTGTTGGTCAGTCTTGTCTTAAATTAGGCCATTCAATTTTTCTTTCAAGAATGGTTTTGAGGGGCCCGGGAGATAGCATGGAGGTAAGGCGTTTGCCTTTCATGCAAAAGGTCATCGGTTCGAATCCTGGTGCCCCTTATGGTCCCCCGTGCCTGCTAGGAGCAATTTCTGAGCATGGAGCCAGGAGTAACCCCTGAGAACTGCCTGGTGTGACCCAAAAAACCAAAAAAAATGGTTTTTGAGCCTGTAAATTCTCTGAGCTTTTGTTTGTCTGTGATACCATGTATTGTTCCTTCAAACCTGAAAGTGAGTGTTGCTGGGTGCAGTATTCTAGGTGAAGCATTTATTTCATTGTGTTTTGTCACTATGTCCCACTACTGCCTTCTGGCCTTGAGTGTTTCTGGTGACAGATCTGCAGTAAATATCAAGGATGTTCCCTTGAACATAATTTCTCTTTTCGGTCTTGCTGCATTCAGAATTCTGTCTCTATCTGTGGGATTCAACATTGTGACTAGGATGTGTCTTTGGGTGTTTTTTCTGGGGTCTCTTTTAGTTGGTACTCTTCAGCATGCAGAATTTGATAGCATGTATTCTTTAGATCTAGTAGTTTTTCTTTAATGATATTCATGACCATTGATTCTTCCTGGAGATTTTCTTCCTCGATCTCTAGGACTCCAATGTTTCTTAAGTTGTTTCTGTTGAGCTTATCATAGGCTTCTATTTTCATCTGTTCCCATTCTTTGAGTAATTTTTCCATTGTTTAATCATTTGCTTTAAGGCTCTTTTCCAATTTTTTTGCTGTATGGAATTGTTATTCATCTCATCTTCCAGTGTATTAAATCTATCCTCAACTGCTGTTTACCCGCTGGAAAGCTCCACCATGGTTTTCTTAAATTCATCTACTGAGTTTTTCAGATCTTTTATTTGGCCTGAAATTTCTGTTTGGAGTTTTCTGATTTCTATATTCATATTCTCTTGATTCTTATTGGTGTTCTCTTCTATAAGTTCTTTTGTTCTTTGAACATCTTCTATTGCGACTCTAAACTCCTTATCTGAGAGACTGACTAGTTGGTAGGCCATGATCAAGTCATCAGAGTTGCGATCATCATTCTCGATGTCTGACTCTGGCCTGTGTTGTTTCCCCATTGTCACACTTTTATTGTGGGTTAGTCACGTATTGTGGTTGGATCAATTGGCTAAATGGTGTGGAAGACACTTCCCTTTTGGGATGTCTAGGTGCCACACAATGGTGATGATGGTGGAATCTAGAATTAACACTGATATGGACAGCGGGTCCAAGTTACCTCAGATTCTGAATGTCCAAAGAAAAGAATCCTCAGGCAGGTGTGCATAGATCTCCCTGCATAGGTGACACTGATGGAGGCTCACACTCAGCCTACTTGAGAAGCCGGTCCACTGATTCAATTTTCTGATCTGTCTACAGAAATGATTTTCCCAGGCAGGAGCACTTAGGTGCCCTTGCAATGTTCACAATGGTGGAATATCAAAATCTCCCTACAGGGTAGACAGGTTCAAGTCACCTCAGTGTCCAAACTTCTTGTGGGGACTCACTACTGAGTCAGAAATGCCTCTGACTACAATGGTAACGGTGGTGGAGACAAGATCTCAATCTACTGGAGAGGACAGGTTCATGTCACATCAGTCTCTGCCCTTCCTCTGGGGAGACTTCTATGTTGGAAACACATCGGTGTCCCTGGAATTTTGATGGTGATGGAAATTGGAACACACCTTGCTCTGCTAGATGCATCCTAATCATATCAGCCTCTAAGCTTCGTATGGAAGGCACTTCCCTTGTGCTTTGCCTAGGTGCCACACAATGGTGATGATGGTGGATTCTAGAACTTTCCCTGTTCTGGAGGGCGGGACCAAGTTACCTCAGATTCTGAACTTCCAAAGGAAAAACTACTCAGGCTTTTGTGCATAGGTCTTC
>PVKC010046696.1:0-11187 GCA_004027635.1 Crocidura indochinensis
TGGTCTCCATTATAAAATAAAGGGCTAGACCAGTTAATCACAAGCATCCCATCTCATTCCAAAATCATATCCCTTACTTCAAATGATTAGAGAAAAATTGAACCCAACAAATTTGAACTCCCAGGAAAATTTTACAGGCAGGAAAATTTGCCTCGAAGCAGTAAATGTCCAACAACTGCTGACTCAGCGCTCAGCACAACGCTGTCTGTGAATACAGGAAAAGTCCGTCGCAGCCATCAATCTGATCTTTTGGCTCCTTCTCACTGAAGTAAAACTCAAAGACCTGATTAACTGTAATAAAAGTCTGAAGTTTGCTTACTTGCCCACAGCTTGAAAATCTGAGTCTGCGGGTGACTTCAGGACTTCTGGTAAAGTATTCAATGCTGGCTAGTTTGAATGAGTCTCCGGAAGATTCCTCCATACAAATGCTAAGTTTAGGGCAAGTGAACTGGCTGATTCCTAGAGGAAATAAACTATTGCCTGAGAACAACAGCTGAAGTATAATCCCATAAGCCAGGAAAACAGTCACACAATCACAGTAACAGGTGGTCGGTTTCAAAACAAATTTCAAGGTCTGGCTGGTGTAGCACCTGCTTGCAAGGCACAGACAGCAGCGTGGCTCTGCGTGAGGAGAAGTTAAGGCTGGGAGAAAGAATCTTACTTTATTCCCTGAACTAAGGCAGGCAAGACAGTTGAGAGAACCAGATTTTGCCAACTTTTTCCACTTATGACCCAACAAAAGCAGCCTGACTGAGTGCTGCCAGAAACACCATGGATTCATGATGTGTTTCATTTTTGGTCTCCATCAAATTGGGGAAGCCATTTTTGTCTTGCATACATCTGACATGGCTTGATTCTTGGCATCACACATGATCCTTCAAATCATGGCAGGCATGTGTTCTTTGAGGACAGAGCCAGGAGTAAACCTGCATCTTTGCCAGGTGTGATCACAAAACAAAAGCCTAATTAGAATTTATTTTTTATCATTGTGCTTCTAGAAACCTTTTACTGTTGTGAACATTTTTGGTTCTCATATTCAGTTATATGACTTTATATGGGCCTCAACATACCAGTAAAGAAACTAGGTGCAGAAGACTGCCTCTCATGGTAGTAACTCTTTGTTCTCTGCCAAAAAGGAAGACAGAATGAGAGATTTTTGGGGAACTGAAAAGAAATGTAAAGATAAACAATTTCAAATCCCTGTATAGCTGAGCAAAGCAAAATCTTGACAAACTATATAGCGACTTGTTCATGGCCACGCAATTTATGGAAGCAGAATATTCCTCTGTTTTATTCTGAAATGTTTCAAAAGCACAGCAAAGTTGAAATAATTTTTTAATAGGGACTGCCCTGATATGTTTGCCTAGATTTTATCATTAACATTTTATTGTTTGTTTATCACATAGCTCTCTATCTAGCCCTCCTTTCCAAATTTATTTTTGGAAGGCACTTCAGAGTGAACAGCAGCCATCTGTATTCTTTCCTTTTAAAAAGCAGTATGTTTTCTGACTGCTTATTTAAGTATTTGATACCTCATTTTTATACCCATTATAGAGCCAGAAGTATTACCAAAGAAATCACTGGTCCCTATACATATAAATCAGCATCAGCTAGCCTAAAAGGAAATTCAGGTTCCTAACGTGAGCACCTTTGAAGATTTTACAAAGAGCAAATATCAGACGAGGCAAAAATACTCCTGAAATACATGTTATTCTTTATGCTGTTTCTGCTACCTAGATGCTTGTTCTTTCCCCTTCCCATTCCT
Organism: Crocidura indochinensis; assembly: GCA_004027635.1. Taxonomy (NCBI): domain Eukaryota; kingdom Metazoa; phylum Chordata; class Mammalia; order Eulipotyphla; family Soricidae; genus Crocidura; species Crocidura indochinensis. Next base: position 1,766 of record PVKC010046696.1, read on the forward strand.
CCAAGAATAATCTCAGATGTCTTAATAAACTACCTTTATATAAATGCTCCTGTTTTAGAAGAAAAGGTCATTAAAAACCTGAAATATCTCTTCCTCCCACAATGCAATTCCTGGAAATCTGAATTTTCTTGTTTGAACAAGGACAACTTTACCTGCCACTTTCCCATTTCTTTTTGCTTTGTTATAGCTTACTGTGCATTTCATTAATCTATAATTACTGCCATTGTCATGGCTACTACTACTGTTACTCTGGTTAATTCCTATTTACAGCTAATTCCTTGCATAGGCACCAACATTGAACATTAAGTAATTCATATTTTATATCAAGAATTATTGTTGGTGGGCACAGTGGATAGATAGGTGCCTTGCATGCAGCCGACCTGGGTTCAAACCCGGGATCTCAAATGGCCCCCAATTTGTCAGGAGTGATTTCTGAACCCAGAGCAAGGAGAAACCCCAGAGTACCATTGGGTGTGGCCCCTAAACAAAACAAACAAACAAAAAAAAGAATTATGGTTGGACAGCAGCACTCTGGATGTGGTATTGTAAGAACACCTGGATCAGAGTAGCTGCTGAATTGCATTTTTGAACCTCCCTCCTCTCAGAAATGCTACATCAGTGAGTTTGGGGTGAAGGTCTAGAACAGGGGTCCTCAAACTTTTTAAATAGGGGGCCAGTTCACTGTCCCTCAGATCGTTGGAGGCCGGACTATAGTAAAAACAAAAACTACGAACAAATTCCTATGCACACTGCATATATCTTATTTTGAAGTGAAGAAACAAAATGGGAACAAATATAGTATGTGGCTCTAGGGCCGTAGTTTGAGGACCACTGGCTGCAGACTAACAAGCACCCCCAGTGATTCCAATGCAAATGACAACACAGGACAGTGCTTGCAAATACAATTCCAAACACACTCCTTTGTCTTAGATCTGTCACTTTTAAGCTAGCAACCTGAACCTGCCGGTCCTTTTGATACATCCTAGATAAAGGTGTGGCAGACAATGTGTGTGACAGTGGGGTGTGACAGTCACATGCCACTCCTCACCACATCATGTGTCGCCAGTCACCACTTCTGCTATTACCACTAACCTCCAAGTTTCCCTTTGTCACTTCCCCCTGGCCTCTACCAACTGCCATTACCTCTCCTGCCCCTCACCCTCCAGGGCTGAGTCACAGCCACTGTGAACACTTGGCGGAAATACATTTGGGGAGATAGATAAAGGGATTCCTAGTCTACCCTCATAATCCCATGTCTGGGAGTGAAGGGATTGTTGCTTCCGAGCCCAAAGAAATTTTGCAAACCTCATTAGAAAGTTAGATCCATGGTTTCAAGTTCCTGCAGCCTTTAATCTTACAATGAGTGGAAATTGAAGTTGAGTAACTGATCTCTTGCCTAAGCATAAAGAACCAATACAAAGCATACAGTACTGAGATGGGTTGATAAGAGGTGTTGGTTCTCCACTGAAGACTAATACCTTTGTGTGCAGAATATTGACTGCTGTTATTGCTACTGTCTAATCTTTACAGTGTACTTTTAAAAATATATGCTAAGATTTACTTTATTTTAGATGCCCAACAGCTATCTTCAGAACATTATTGACCAGAGAATTATTCATAAAGTTTACCTGAAATATATTTTAAGTGAATAAATCTGAAGTCAATTTCTTTTTTGTTTTTAATTTTGTTCTGGGGCCAAACACAATTGGTGTGAATTGATTACACAAATTATGTTATTTTGTTGTTGTTGTTGTTGTTGCTGTTGAACTTAGGTGACTTCTATGATAATTTTACATCTAACTTGATGTGTAGCTAGTGAGATACTATATTGAAAAAGAAAAATATGGAGGTGTCACGCAGTCACATATGCAGCCATGCACTCCAGGAGTTTGAAGATCTGTGAAGTTGGGTTGGGCTGATGAACTGACATGACCCAGTTTGTTTGTTTTTTTACTTTGTTTTGGGATCACACTTAGTATCACTCAGGGGATATTCTTGGTTCTGTACTTAGGAATGATTCCTGATAGTGCTTGGGGAATGGCCATATGTATTGCTGGTCAGAGTAGGAAGCATGCAAAGAAAGCACTTTATTTGTTATAATAACTGGCCCTAAAATCAATTTCTTTTTTTTTGGGGGGGGGACATACCCGTTAACACTCAGGGGTTACTCCTGGCTATTCGCTCAGAAATCGTTCCTAGCTTGGGGGAACATATGGGACATCGGAGATCGAACCTCAGTCCATCCTAGGCTAGCACTGGCAAGGCAGAGCCTTGCCGCTCCGTGTCGCCACTCCAGGGCCTAAAATCAATTTCTTAGAAAGGCAGTCACAACATTGTCAGTTTTAGTACCACATCTGAGTTCTCAATTGTGGTGGTTCCTAGGCATCAGAGTCACCCACAGAGTTTCAGAGCTGACTTAGAGGTGACATTTTCTTGAGACCTGGGGAGGGGTTGAAAATTTGCATTTCTAGCAAGATACTGGATGGTATTGAAGTTGCTGCTTATTCAGAAACCATAACTTTGAGAACCACAAACTTGAGAGAAAGTCAATTGGTAATACTTATTAGACCACTTGCCAATCTTCGAGAATCACGTAGCAGTGTAAGCATATCTGTACATTAGAATTATCTCTTAAGATTAAAATAGAAGATCTAGAAAGGATGCTCAGATTCTACATTAAACCCAAACAAACCCATGACATTATGACTGGCCTGGTTAACCCCTCACTCCCCACAAAAACCCCAGATAATTTGAATGGACATCCAGAGTTGCGAATGACAAGGAGGAAACTTGTTCTATTTTCCATTAATACGTAATCCTTATTTGACAAATATTTATTGACTACCTAACATATGTCATAGAAAGTGATAAAATGTTTAAGAAATGGTCCCTGACCTCTATCAAAGATAGATCACACATCCTAACATTTAAATAAAAAACTGGCGTGTGGCAAGTGCTAATTAGAAGAATAAACAATGAATGAAACAGGAGGGTAAGCTCCAAAGTAAACCAGGTCTGTACTAGAATCTCACATTGTTTGTGATAACTTATGTCTGTCTTTGCCACACAGGAAACATATCCCTTTGGTAGGGGAAATTGCTTATTTATTGGTCCATTGACTATGTTCCAACTGTTCACCATAGTGGGCACGATTGAACCATGGAAATGATGAAACATTAAATCAATAGCCAGTCAGCTGGCAACTATTCCTTTGCTAAATATGCTATTAAGATTCCATTTCAGACACCGTGTGCTAAACAGATGAATCTTTTCAGTGGATAAATAGTATATGAATTATTCTTAGAAATTATTTCAATATGGAGTTCTAAATAAACATTCCTTAAATATGTAAAAGAATATAACATGTAAAAGACGCTTTATTTGTGAACCAAAGTTTCCCTTTAAAAGTAAGGACTTACTGTAGATCCCCTGAGATATAAAATAATTTCACAATTCAATGACTTGACCCACCAAGGGAAAAAGTTATAGTAAGAAGAAATATCCTTTTTGATATTAGTTACGTAGAAAGGGCATTATTTATTTATTTACTTATTGTTTTTCTTTTGAGCCACACCTGATGATGCTTAAGAATCACTCCTGTCTGTGCACTCTGGAATCATTCCTAGTGGACACAGGAATCAGTGTGCCACTGATTGAATGCAGGTTCACAGCAAGGCAAGTGCCTACCTACTATACTATTGTTCTGGCCCCAGAAAGACATTATCTAATTTTACTCTTTAATTTGGTCCTATTATTTTTTGAGGTTTTTGCTTTTATGTGTGGAAGGTTTTTCAATCCCATTAATAATAAGAGAATTGCATTTAAGAAATAATACTTTAAAAATGGTCATTTTTTTTGCCTGATCCAGGACTAGGCAGTGGAGAGGGTAGTAGGGAAGCAGGGGACATTGGTGGTGGAAAACATTCCTGAGTGAAAGGTATCATACGTTCTATGACTGAAACTCAATTATGAACAAGTTTGTAGTCATGGTATTTAAAAAATAGAAAATATATTTTCAATTCAAATATGAAAACCTGTGGTAATAAAATAATAAATAGATCAATGGTTATTTTTATTTCCATTCAAAAATACCTGTGATGATAAGCATTGCAGGAGATAATAGGAATAGGATAAAGAAACTTGCTCTCAAGGAAACTTGTAATCTAGTGGAAGGGAAAGGTAAGTGTCTACCTGAAGAAAAATAGGACACATCCCTTTAGAGACTAATAAATTTTAATGAAGTTTTAAAGATCCAGAAGGGTAAGGTTCAAAGAACCTAAAATAAGGCATAGAACTGAGGTTTTATTGCAATGCCTTACTGCATGGCCAATTTTCAAAGACCAGCTGTTCCTACTCAAAGGCAGATTGAAGATGAGGGTAGATGCAGTCAATGGGAAAATCAAGCTACTCTCCCTCATTTTCCTGGAATGATAGTCTTAGATCAATAGTTTTACAATCTCATTTTAGGAAGCAAAATGAAAATGAGTCAGGTGCATTCTTTCAACTTCTTACTAATAAAATCTGATGAAAGGATTTTAAATGTTGGTGATATGACCACTTAAATTGGACTACAACGTTTAATTTTATAGATAATCAAAGAAATGAACACTAGAATACTAATGCAGTCACGGTTTGGTGGCCTATGAAGTGTCAAGGCTTTCAAGTGACAACCAAATGTGGTAGAGGATGGAATGATTAGACTTTCTTACTCTGCCTATGCCAAAGAACTGTCTATATCCTACAGCTCAGCCATTCTCCTCCTGCATTCCAAGGAAATAACACAATAATGATGCTACTTGACTATGAAAACATGGCTCAGTGTTTTTTTGTTTTTTGTTTTTTTTGGTTTATCTGGCCACACCCATTTGATGCTCAGGGGTTACTCCTGGCTAAGTGCTCAGAAATTGCCCCTGGCTTGGGGGGAACCATATGGGACACCGGGGGATCGAACCGCGGTCCTTCCTTGGCTAGCGCTTGCAAGGCAGGCACATTACCTCTAGTGCCACCTCGCCTGCCCCGAGTGTTTTGTTAATTGATGGAAATAATATGTTAGAGAAATAAATGCCCAGGGCCGGAGAGATAGTATGGAGGTAAGGTGTTTGCCTTCATGCAGAAGGACAGTGGTTCAAATCCCAGCATTCCATATGGTCCCCTGTGCATGGAGCCAGGCGTAACTCCTGAGCACTGCCGGGTGTGATCCCAAAACAAAACAAAACAAATAAACAAACAAAAAGAAATAAATGCCCAGCAATAGAGATATATATTTATAAAGCTATTAGGTTAGGGAGTGTAGACAGAAGGTGTACTCCCCTAGAAAACTAGAAAATCTGGAAATATCTTTCAAAGTATTTAAAGTAAACAGCTCCTTTCTAATCAGTTCCTTTTTAAATCCATTTCTCTTCTTCAGGTAGTCTGTTACTCCTCCACCTGTTACACACACACCTGACATGTGGCCCTACACAACAAAAATTATTTTCAATAGAGTCATTTTTTTTTACCTGAAATGATCCTACACATTTTCTTGTCTATCTGCCATTGTTTATGATTTTCTAGTAGTCAGCATGCTTTTCATGTTGATGTTAGTACTGCCATTTGTATTAATTAAATCAAATTCATGTGTAAGCAACCAGAGGTATGCTTGTTATAATATGTTCTTCCCTAAAAACTTACATAATCAAGACTTTGTCTTAACGATGTTACAATAATGATGTTACAATCCCTCATCACCCAGAATGTTTATTCCTTCTTTGTACCTCATAACAATTTCCCTACCTTCTATGTTCCTCCTCACTTTCTGCCCTATGTAAAAATGATTTAAATACATATTTCATAATTCTCTTGACTTGAATATGAACAACTTGATCTTGTTCTTCTTTTTTAATATGTAAAGTCTTTATTTCAGTACCATGATTACAAGCATGATTGTATTTGAGTTTCAGTCATAAACAGAATAACCCCCTTTCACTAATGCAACATTCCCACCACCAATTTGATCTTGTTCTTGGTCAGATTTATATCCTGCACAGTTATGAAGCATGTTGGGTAAATGATTCTTGAGTAAATGAGCAAGATAATGACTGCAGAAATGCACACACAGTCAAAAGTTCATGCTATTAACAGACACGGGTTAACTTTGACAAATAGGGCCTCCTTTTGTGTAGCAGGAGGGGCTTAAATCTGTCATGTGAGGCATGATGGTGAGCATTATGAAGATCAGAACTGAGGAATATTTTGAGATGAAGAGTAAGATTATGAACAATTCTTTACCCATTTCCCTTTATAATAAAAGAGATGGATTTGTAGGTGTAGGTGTGTGTGTGTGTGTGTGTGTGTGCGTGCGTGCGTGCGTGCGTGTGTGTGTGTGTGTGTGTGTGTGTGTGTGTGGTATCTGAAATTGAACTCGGGGTCTCACGCACACAAGTTCTCTTTTGCTAAGCTATATCCTGGTCTTACATTTGCAGATTCAGAAGGTAAATTAATGAAGAACTTTGCAAAAAAGGGCTGGTAATATAACTCAAAAGGCTGGAGCACACACTTTGTTAGCCCTTTCTTAGATCCCCAATCATACCCAAGAAATGACTCTGAAGCACTGAATTGGGAATAGTCCCAAGTACTACTATGAGTAGCCCATCCCTCCCACTCCACATGGAAAAAAAACCTACAAAGGAAAGTAAGCATGTATGGTTAGTTCTTTTTAGCATTCTAGTTACACCTGCTTTAATCATCAGTTCTTACTGGTAGAACATGTGTCAACAAAGTGAGGAGATGGATATTATCCAGAGAATTGAGAGGTAACACAAAAATACAGTATTTTTAATGTAGGGAAAGAGGAATTTAAAAAAAGTTTAATGATCCACATGATTTAGTCATCTTCAGATTTAGCAAGACAGAATGCATACACTTCATAGTGATGGTGAAAATGTCCTGACATGGTCAGTGAAGAAGTTAATAAGCGAAGCTGCTGAACTACTACTATTCAGGATATTAAAAGCCCTGGCAAAAGTCCGTCTTGTAAGCCTGTGAGAGCTGAGGCCATGAGTTTCATTCACTGCATCATCTCACAAGCTCTAGTATGATCCTACTGGCTCTGTTGTTTGGGATCCTTAGTGCTACCACAAAATGTGAGATCCTGGAATACTGCAATCAGTTATGTCTGAACCTTTCAACCATATAAAAAAAAAGTAGGTGAGGGAATTGAAAAAGAAAGGGCAATCAAAGCATGGAAACATCTTGCTAAGGCACTTTCTTGTTCTTTTCTTTGGTTTTGAGCTACAAATAAACAAAAACTGGGCTTCTTGCTCTTTTTTAATACTCAGTCATCACTCCTGGCTGATTCTGGAAACTAAATGGGCCTAAGGGATCACACCTGAGTCAATTGCCTCTATGGCAAGTGTCCTATCTGTGCCCTACCTATTTCTCTCTGCCCCCCTGCTAAGGCACTTTCTGTCTTCATCTGGTACAACCCATACATACATTTCTTATTATAATGAGCATTATACCTGCTGCCTTTTGTGAGACTTTAGGAAATACCTTTACTTCCCCCCAAATAAAACAAAATACCACATAAAACACCACCCCAGCAGCTGAAACTGAGATGTGAAGTGTGGTATCCTTTTTAAAAGCAAGGAATTTGGATAATTAGTGCTTGCAAACTGTGGCCTAGCCAAATTCAGAAAGAGAAATCCTTATATTAAGAATAAAAGAAAAGGGGCTGGAGCAATGGTACAAGTAGTAGGGCATTTGCATTGCATGCGCTTAGGACAAACTGCAGTTCAATCCCCCAGGGCATCCCATGTGGTCCCCCAAGCCAGGAGTGATTTCTGAGTGCATAACCAGGAGTAACCACAGAGCATCATCGGGCGTGGCCCCCAAAAATCAAAAACCAAGAATAAAAGAAAAACATTACTACACACATGGAGAATCCACACACTATGTGCATATATAAATTCATGTCTAAATGTATGCAATTATAGTTTGGGGAAGGTGACGATTGATTTTTCTTGAACCCTTCCTAGGAGAGCAAAATTAAGCCTTATTGAAGTGAATTATTTTTGATCAGTAAACAACAAAGAGGCTCTTTCCAAACAAAGGTCTCTCTCCCTCTGCCAAGCAGCAGTGATTTATAGGCCCAACATGTGAGCAAATGGGAAATACTATATTTCCAGTCTTGGGTAATGAATAACCTCTGAGGGCTTGAACTTTTCCCGTTCCCACAGTCTGTATCCACAGAGAGGTGCTCTTGCCCTGAAAGGAAGGATTTGCCCCTAAGTGGAAGGAAGTGGAATAAATAGAACTGGAAGTGGCAAGGTCACCTTTAATATCATCTGAACTGCCTCTCAACAAGCTTCACAATTGCTTTGTTTCTTCCTCCCCTGCTGCTATAAACAGGCAGTGGTCAAAGCAAACTCTTGGAGCACTCACAGTGCAGAGAGGAAGCTCTCCCAGTCTGGAGGAAGGGGAGGCTACAGGTTCCCTGAGGCTAATCAGGCAGGCAAGGGTTACAATTGTGTTATGGTTTGGTGGCCAGAAGGGAAAACTGCTTGTTTTTAAAGGAAGGAGTTATATTGTCCCAAATTCCTGTGTATAAAATATAGGACAAACAAGCTACAGTGGGAATATTTAATTGGAATACATGAGATATATGGTGCATTTGTCTGTCACTTGCCTTTTTCCTTCTTCTATGAGAAATCTCAAAGTGTATTTTAAAAATGCCTCTCCCTAGAGGAAACCCTGTTTGGTTTGGATTCCAAATACTCTTTGACTGCACTTTGTCTCACATGAGGATGGTTTGCCTTTTCCAAGCTTCTGGAGGCACAATCAGAATGGAGGGAATGAAAGGCTTCCTTTGACTTCTTTCTACATTTATTTGGTCCCTAATCATTCTTTTTGACGGTTTCACTTTAAAGGGAAGATACTTAAAAGGTATGGGAAAGGCACCAACAAAGAGTTGAAGGAAAGAATGCTCAAGGATTGGACAAAAGAGAGGACTGGAATTTCAGTGTCCTGACTTCCAGCAATTCTTAAGTCTAGAGACAGAAGTTATGCAGAAAACTCACTGTGGAAATACCGCTGTTACCATCAAAACAAAACTATAATTCAGAGGAGACTTTAAGCCTCTGCAAGATAACCTCACATACTTTAGATGCAGCCAGTCAAAGGGAGCATGGACCCAAACAAAATTGATTTAGTACTTTGTAAATTGTTATTTACCCTTCTGCGAGAATTCGCTGTATTCAACTATTGCATCCAAGAAAGTTTCTTCCTTCAAAATTTGAATGTATCATAGAACTATGTGGTGTAATTTTTAAACATTAGTGATTATAAAAACTGTGAGAAAGATCCATGAAGGGTCTCTGAGGCACAGAAAGAGAAAACTAAAGGGCACATTGTCTAATTCTGACTTTGACTATTTGGATTCTAAG
>PVKC010046697.1:0-11169 GCA_004027635.1 Crocidura indochinensis
TTAGTCGAAGCAGAGATATACTTATTTTGTTGCGATAACCGAATTCTGATACTTAATGAATCTTACAAATAATGGAATGAAGGCAGAACTAAAAGCAGTGTTCTTTTTCCTTTGAGAACCTAGACCAAATTGGGAGAGACACTACACACAAAATACACGAGAACCCATAAAAATGCAAATATGGGTATTATTACTAGTCACACTATAGTCTAATAAACCATCTTACATTGCATTTTTCCAGTGAAATAATATTATTCTGAATGTAGAAGAGCCATGTAGTGAGGAAGTCAAACTGCAAAGGTCTGCGTATTTGTATGTGTAAGTACACATGCGTTCCAATTGCATTAGGGAAGATGATGAATATTAACTTTTCAAAGAGTCCTTTGAGAATGATCAAGTGGGTTAATATGTTGAATGTAGATATGAGGAACAAAATAGGTTTAGTGGAATGACACAAATTCAGACACAGGAATGATCAAATAGAATTAAAGCATAGCAAGAAGTGAGTTAACAGTATTTCTCACTACTACTCTTTTACAAAATGTTTCCATGTAAGAAGTCCTGACTTGCCAAGAGTTTGGAGGTATACTGCTCCATCAGTGAAGCCAGACTTAGTGTTTGCTTGAAGACCGATTACTGTAATACCTAGTCTAACTCTTTTCATCTTGAGTCCACAGACTTAGGCAAAAAACTGAGCAGCTGGTGTCCATATTTGTTTCCTTGTGATTGGGAACACTTTAGCTATTAGTCTTTGAAGCTAAGAACACATGGCAACAACTCTCCACCAATGTCCTGGTGCTCTCAATCAAGTTGATGTTTTATTTGGTTGTCTTATAACGAGACTTAATGCTAGTTTGTATGACATCCTTTCCCTGTAATCATAGATGTTAAATGCATTCCTAGAGCAGATATAAAATGCATGAGAAGACAGTTTGGTAAAGAAATGCCAACTTTTTCTGACACTGGTAGGATTTGGAGGGATTAGCTTAGTAATAGTTATATAATATGTGATTTGTTTCCCTGAAAATGCCCAAAGGGCCAATTACTGTATAATAATTGGACACACCTTTAACATAATTATACATTTGTCCTTTCATGGTGTTCACATATATTTAAATGAAGGATACTAATCAACATGCCAGTGGTAAGACAAGCTGTCAGAGATCAAGCTCCAACTCTGTCTCAGCCAGTGAGGACAGGGAGTGACATTGTGTAAGGATGCCTTTCAGCTATGGAATCAGGTTTTTCTATTTGCATTTTGGTTCTACCTCTTGCTGAGTAACCTCAGGCAAGTGGTTTAACTATTCTTGGAACTTCAGTTTCTTCATGAGAGACTGGGACCCAAGCTAGTGTGTACTTGTTATGATGGGGGTGAATGAAGATAAGGTATAAACACAAGAAATTGATAAACAGAAAGTTTACTAATACTAATTTATTTATTGTTATTTATTGTTGCTGGACTTGTTTACTTACTCTCTTGCATTCTATTTGTCTGGAATTAAATATGAAAATAATATTCCCAGGAATAGTTTAAAACTTGCAAAGCTGAATATTTCTTGAAAGTCAGAATGAAAGAATAATATTTTTAAGTATTTAAAAAACTTCACTAAGAATCTGGTAACTAAACCAGCTACATTATTTCTTTATGTCTGCTGCTCAACATACATTATATGTACATCTATACTTTCTCCCGTGACCTCAAAAAACTTCTGGGCATGGGATCCTGTTACTAGAATATAAAGTTGTGGGGCAAAGATTTCTCAGCTAGGCCTGGCACCTGGAGTCCCTTTGCCTGATGGGTCTGTTGGCTGCAGAGTGATATCACAGAAATTCACAAAGCGATCAGATGAAGTTTCAGGAGAAATTCAACTTTATTACGACGAGGCCCTATGTGCCACATGATTTTAAGCTAAACAGCCTCTTTCTTGCTGCATCCATATCTTAGCTATGTTTTCTTTCACTCTACCCCTTCCCCCAGCCTCTCTATTATCCTCTGTCCCAATCAACAGCCCCTCCCAGGTGTGAATGGGTCTGACCATTGAGGTGACATTAGCATATGGAATTGGGGTGGGGGTAACAGGATCCTTCATATTGTATGTCATCCCCTTCTTCCAAAGTCTACCACTTCAATTTCAATACAACAATCATTTCTTAAATTATTTTTTTTCTTTTTTGGTTTTTGGGTCACACCTGGCAGCGCTCAGGGGTTCCTCCTGGCTCTACTCTCAGAAATCACTCCTGGCAGGCTCTGGGGACCATATGGGATGCCAGATTCGAACCACTATCCTGCATGCAAGTCAAACTCCCTACCTCCATGCTTAGTCCACAAATCTTATACAGGTTTGTTTGGTTACAGTAAATATATGAAAAGCTTCCTTTGTAGATTCTAAGCTGGAATCAGTAGCATGTTGTCTAAGGAATCACCAATTAAATTCAGTTCCAATCTAAAATACTTGTTTATGAGGGTTAGACTGTCTCTAAACTAAGAATTGAACTATACCATATGGCCACATAGTACTTCTTTCTTTGGAGCTCAGTATGCATTTACTAATGGTAACAAGGCATCCTTCTCCCTTATCACAAGACAGCTCTATTTTTTTTTTACCTTTACCTAAGCTTAATTGGATCCCATACTGGTTCTGAAAGCCTGCAGAACTTTAACTTAATGAAACCAATATGTTGGATGTACTCTCCTGCTGAGTTAGTACCAGAACACAAAATTTAAGATAACAAAGATGAAGTCTAAGAATGATGCTTCCTAGGAGGTCAAGGTTAAGAAGGTTTATAAAAGAAAAGGGAGGGGGGCAGTGATATAAGATTCTGTTGGTAGATAAAAATAAAGGAAAACTAAAAATTAGCCATTGAATTTGGTAATATACTTATCAGTTCAATTTATTTTATTATTTTTGGGGGCACACCCTGTGACACTCAGAGGTTACTCCTGGCTATGCACTCAGAAATCATTCCTGGCTTGGAGAACCATATGGGACACCGGGGATCGAACCACAGTCTGTCTTGGGTCAGCCGCATGCAAGGCAAATGCCCTACCTCTGCCCTATCACTCCACTTCGACATCAGCTATAGTTAATGCATGAATTTTATTTTCCTTTTAACTCTGAGGTTTAATATATAACATTAAAATTTTATTTTAACTACTATCAGTAATGGCTTCTTACTTATATTAATACAGTACCAAAACCATCACCAGTGTGCCCATCTCCCTACCTATAGGACCCTAAATCGATTGTGTGGATCAGTTCACCCACTGTGTTGTGATTGGGCCTTTGTTGCTAACTTGTGTAGCTTTAAGTTACACATCTATGAGAGATCATTCTGTATCAGTTCATTTCCTTGTGACTGCTTCATTCTACATGATATCCAAGAATAAAGAGATATGGGCTATTCATATTTATATACACAGTAAACTGCATTATAAACATAGGAGCCCTTGTTTTTTGACCTTGTCAGAAAGTCAGCCCTTCTGACCCTAAATCCCGTTTTTTTTAATACCTGATATCTCTGAGATCAGAAGTTCATAGATTTGTCCTTAAACATATTTTTCTGTCTTTTAAAAATCTCTTATTTTAGGGCATTATTATATATTTAATTTTTTTTCTAATTTTTAGTGGGAGAGAGCAACACCTCATAATTTCAGGGGTCACTCCTGGCTTAAAACTCAGAGATCATTCCTTGAGGAGCTTGAGAAAACATTTATGGTGGTAGAAATTGAACCACGGTTCGCAGTATGCAAGGCAAGCTATTATCTTTTAAATATATATATATATATATATATATATATATATATATATATATATATATATATTGTGTGTGTGTGTGTGTGTGTGTGGTTTTTGGGTCACACCCGGCTGTGCTCAGGGGCTACCTGGCTCCATGCTCAGAAATTGCTCCTGGCAGGCAAGGGGGACCATATGGGGCACCTGAATTCGAACCGATGACCTTTTTGCATGAAAGGCAAATGCCTTACCTCCATGCTATCTCCCGGGCCCCTATCTTTTATATTTTAATAAAATTTTACTTTTAGTGATCTGTTGGGAATAATCTGTTTAGGAGATCTGATTCTATCTGCAAATAAAGCTAATTTTGATCATTAACACCATTAACATAGGGTATTTTACCTTCCATAAATGTTTGTGAAAAGTATAATGGGAAGAAGAAATGTAGAGAGATAAATCATCCATTCTTGGATAAATTATTTTTGTGAGTCTAGTTGGTCTCCCCAGAAGAGATTTTTGAGACAGTCAATCAGTATTGGTGATGACCATTAAGTGTTCTGAGAAATTCGACAGACATCTTGTAATTTCAGGACTGATATGCTCAATAAAATATTAGAATTGGCTATAGAGGACTAGAGTGATATTGTGACACGAGGTGCTTGCTTTGTATGCAGTTGACCTAGATTTGATCCCCAGCACCCTTATTATTATTATTATTATTATTATTATTAATCTTCTATGCCCTGTCAGAAATGATCCATGAGTGCATAGTCAAGTCCTTAGTATTGCTGGACATGGCCAAGAAATAAAAATAAATACCTGGCTTTAGAATTTTATTTTATTTCCTCATTTTGCTATATCAAAAGTTATCTTAACTCTTAACTAAAAGCAAACCATAGCAAGATTATCTTCACTCTTAACAACTGCATCATTAATATTGTCCTATATATCTTTGAAGAGTAACATATGAAGATTTAAGATGAACATTTTACACAACATCAGAGTATTGGTATTCAAATTTTAACATTAAATGGTTATTTTTTCTAGCTCAATGCTACTGGAACAAAAAGAAGTTCTCAAGTGAAAATATGAATATGGCTTTGGACACTTTCAAAAGAAATTCCATGATAAGTAACTAATGCATTTTTATATTAATGGGTTCACATGATTACATAAACAAACTGATAAAATAGCTATAAATTATTTGTTAAGAATAAGATTAGTTTGATGACTCATTATTTTACATTACCTTGTTTAGTTTAGGGTTTTTAATAATAATTTTGGTTTAGTTTTCTTTTTCAGTTATATCAGTGATGCGTAGGATTTACTCCTGCATCCAGTGCTCAGGGGACTATATTGAATGCCAGAGATTGAATCCAGGTCTGTCACATGTAAGATATGTGCCCTACTTTCTGTACTAACTCTGTGGTCCCTTTAATAATCTTTTTTATATATTTACTAAAAATTAAACAGTATGCTAGAGATATGGTAATGGTGCAAAATGTCAGAAAATAACAACCTACAGGTAATGTCTGAAAGTTGCCTTTCCCACCAAATAATTGGGATGATCACAAAGCACAAATGTTGATTGTCATCATTCATCAAAATCTGAAAATAATCTCTTAAAACTTAATTTCATTTTGAAAATAAGGTAATGGAATTCTAGAATTGCAAAACTCTGACTGAGAATTTACTAAAAACCCAAGGTCAATTAAAATAATGCAAATCATGAATCATTTCTAAGTTTTATTGAGCTGTTTTGAATAGTTCAGAAACAGAAACTTAAAGTCCCTTCTGTCCAGAGTCCCAAAAGTGTTTAGGAGAGCCATAGAAATGTAAAGAAAGTCTAAAGCCTTGAATTCAGAGCCTCTATTGTTTGTGAACATAGAAACTAGAGATCTTGCTTCAAAGTAATGAAACCTGTCTGGTAAAGAAAGTAACTTCTGGCATATTAGTGACCCAAACAGATTATAGAGGGTTGAAAAGGTCCAGAATGTAAAATTCAACAATGGATATTAGGTGGTTTAACTATTTACATTTGTGGATCAGTGTGTAAGGTTATTAGCTCAAGTAAAACAGAAATTTATCCACTATTCTTTCTAATAATTCATATTCAATCCATATGTCTCAATGGTTCTGCTTGTTTTATTGGTAAAATGTAGGAAGGTGATTGTAGACTCTCCCAGGATTAATGAGATTGTATTCATAAGGAGCATTGTATTCCTAGGGAAAATGATCTATGGCAAGAAAGGGTAATAGCATCAAACATCTTTAAAACATGTGTCTCCTTTTACTCAGTGGATGTTGCAGCTGAATAGTTTTGAATCACAAATATAAAGCACTGCATATGGAAATGCTTATGGGTAGCAGATAGGTTGAGTAGATGAGTTAGCTGGTTATTAGACAGAAAGTCACTCATGTATGGCAAATGCTCTATTTTGGTATTTTATCCTCAATAACTGAAAACATGAGAAATGCCATTTAGGTAATCACTGGCCATTGATGGTGGAAATGAGAAAAAGAGAAAAGGCTTGAGACCCTAAAACTATTGCCTGGGAATCATCATGGAAGGAGGAACCACAAACAATAAGTAGATATTTCTGCTGTGCATTTACTTATCTTACAAATTTGTCTCTGCGATTGTACCTGTGATAAATGCCATACTGAGCTGAGGATGACTGTGCTTAGATTCACTCATCAGTTATTAATTGCGAAGACCACATTGGAAACCTCCAAAATCCATGAGCAAATGGCCTCTGTGGCTGTCCTGCCTTGCTTATACAAATTACTCAGACATATTTCCAAAAATAAGACAGAGTAATGAGCTAGCTTTTTTCACAAGTACAACCTTTCCAGTATTTAAAGTTATGGACTTATTTCATGATAAATTTAGTAAACTTAGAAAATGTCAGTTTTCTAATTTCTTAAGTAGTTTGCCATAACCACAACCTCTGAGGCTTTATTTGAGCTGACCTGAGTTGTTTACCATGTTCTTGCTCATTCTTCTAATAAACTTTTAAGTTTGCTGCTTCTTCTTGGTTAAAGTGTTCTTAGATCTCCATATGCTGAAAGTTTATGTCTTGATTATATGACACCATTTCAAAGAGGATTTACCTGACTATCTGACTTATATCCTACCCTTTTCCTCCTGTTCTTCATCACATCTTATTGTATTGTTTTTTTTTTTACTTAAACTAATTGTAGTGATCTTATTTGATTATTTCTTTGGTCTATTATTTTCTACTCATGAAAAATAGAGAACTTGACTGTTTTTTTTTAATCATTCTAGTAATCCCTATTCATGGAAGAACACCTGAAACAGTAAGTTCTAATTTATTTATATTATTTATAATTATATTATATTAAATATATCATTATATATTATTTATAAGTGTGGTTTTTTTTGGGGGGTGGGGGTATGTCTCCCAAGTGGTTCTTGAAGGTCAAGTATCCACCAGTGATTCTTGGCCAAATGGGCTGAAAGTTCAATGCTTGGCCAAAAGATGCATTATTCCTTGGGCAAGATGTTACTAGAGTTTCCCCAGGCCAACTAGTCTGTACTTGGAGGCCCTCCAAGGCTAACTGCACCTAGTGATGCTTAATAGACCATGTGATACCAGTGATAAACCTAGATTTAGTCATATGCAAGGCATGTGACTTAATCCCTGTGCTGTCTTTCTGGCTCCCCTTAAAAATTTCATTTTGGTGGATAAATTTATGGAAACATTCACAGTTTAGACTTCTAAGTTTTTAATATGTTTAGTAGTCATTGTGATTTCCTCCTCAAATGCTTGCTCTTAGGAAGTCTTTCATTTAAGATGCCACTAAAATAATCTTGGAATTATTAGTTTTATCATGACTTTGTAAGGTTTAAGAGACAATATATAAAGCTATATGATCTAGAGATAAGGCTTTTTATTTTATACATGAAAAAGACTTTTTAATTAAGTAATTTAAAATTTTCTAGATGGTAAAGAGTATGTGAGAATTCAAATCTAAAATGTAAATCTATTTCTTACCTTTACTGAGTGAAAGATAAAATTATAAACCTTTATAAATTTGCACTCTTATTATTGCTTGCCTATTCTGTATCTAAAGTGCTTATGAAGTGTAATTTAAAAAGGTTTTGAAACCTTTAAAGTTTTATTTAAACAAGAGATTTTGGAGTTTATACATGATCACTTTTATGTACTTATTGGTTCATGTCTTCACAAGATGGTCACTTTTTACTCCTTGTTTTATATTTTTGAGTCCCGTATAGCAAACATATATTATCTCATAAATGAATAAATAGTAAATAACTTCATTATTTCTACTTTTCTTTTCATCAATTTATATTTACTGTTGATTTTATTTTATTTTTACTCTCTTTTTAATTTAATAGTTATCAAATAGAGTAAGTTCTTAATACTTTTTTCTTTCAAATTAATTTCAGTTGCTATAATATGGACTGGTTTTTCAGCATTCCCAGGAGTTGAATAGAGGGAAAGAAGGAATTTGTCCAATGTAAAGTAAAGACAGGATTAATACTGTCTATGACCTATTCCCTTCTGGATATAAACTCAGAGTACTTGAGACTATTCTAAGTATAGCCCACATCAATTTGGTTCTTCGTTATTTCTAAAATAACTGAAGTTAAAATCTTAGTAAATTACATCCTAGTCTTTTGGGTAATACCTTTACTCTGGAATTGTGCCTGCCATATGTATATTTTCCTTTTTTGGTATAAAAAAGTCCATGGCTCTTTAGCCAGAAAGCAGATATTTTCATTTTGAATTGTTTTTTGAACATTTTGCTATGGCTTAGTGTGAAGCTGTGAAATATATTGCTTCCCTTCCCTCATCCCATTAATCCTCATAATTTATTTTTAGGTGGATCAGAAACCAGAGCCTCAAAAAAAAAAAAGACACAATTCTTTGATAGCTTCTTTACCATATAAAAATATTAGAAAGGCTAAAATAATGACCATTTAGTTCCCAAATTTTCAGTTAAGAAAAGTCTGCCAACTAACTAGGTATTATAGAATGTCTTGCTGTTGGCTTGCCTGGCCAGGGACTGGCATTGAACTTGTCGGCTTTGGTATTTTCTGTGTAGCTTAAAATGCTATCTTTGGGCTGCATAAGAAATATTGTAAAAATTATGTATCTCTTAAACATGTTCTCTGGTTTTAGAATATTTCTTTTATAGATGTTTGGATCCCTTGAGTTGTTTTAAATTTAATTTTATATATTCTCTTCTGGATACAGTATTTGTTTTACTAAAACTTTCCAACTTGCTTTATTATTCTTCAAAAACCTTACCTCCAAAACTACAACACACAACCAAAACCAAAATAAAATTTCAAAGCCTTAAATTTAAGAATTTCATTTATTTTCCAGCTGTAATTTACTATTTGTAACCTGGGTAACTATTACTTTTGTCATTTCAATCTCTGGCCCACCTCAAGGTGCTTAATTACTTATTGAGTCATAGTCTAGGTATTTACTAGATTTGTATCTTTCTTTTCTTTTTTTTGGTGATACTGTTTAAGTATGTCCTACCATTCTTGACATAGTTGAAAATGAAAGCCTTTGAAAGACTTTTTATTTTCTCACTGTTTAATAACAGCATGTCATAGAAGTTAAATAAAGAGTGAAAGAAAAGAGAAAATAATTTCAAAAATAATCACCTCAAACAAAAGTATAATCAATTGAAAATTTTCAGAAATAACATTTCATATTTTTCAAAAATAGTTCATCTTTTTCTCTCATTTTTCATTAAATATTTAAGTAGAAGATGAACAATTGATTTAGAGAGGTGAATAAAATCTATGTTCTGTTATAAATGTTGAAATGTCTTGGGTGGAAAGAAAAAGATGACTATTTTGTGATTTTTAAGATCCTTATTTGAATTCTTAGGAAGGATTCAATTGTACCAAAATATTTTTTTATCCTTCCTTGAATCGTTATATATAATATATATTGTATACATTATATTATATATCTGTATGTGTCTGACAATGAAAGGCCTTGAGAAACTTTGTTGTAAAGATTCTGCCATTTAGCACATTTATTGATTATATTATTGTTTTCTTATAGAATGAAAATTAGTATCTCTTAGAAAATATCTACAAGAACACACAAAAAGTTAGCACAGGCTATAGTAAAAGGAAAATATTTGGAGGCACACTCTTTTGATTGTGCAGTAGGAAAGAGAAAAATCAGAGGAAGCAAAAACCTGTGACTACCAGCTGGAATTTAGGAATGAAAGGACAAGATGTGCTCTTGAGTGGTATGCTTCTCCCCACAGAGAGTATACTGAGGGAGAAGAAAGAAGCGAGATTTTCCATGCAATCCTGAGCCAGATCTTTCCAACTTATTTGAATCATGTAGTTTCATCTGAAAATCGTTGACCAATTTTCTGTTTTTCAATCTAGGTGAAGAACAGCATAACTGTTATTAATGCTTCTAGACAGTAACTCAGCAATTACTCAGCATATCTCTGGTGAGCATTTATTCATATATTTTTAAAACAGGTTCAGTTATTTGTTTTGTTTTTGTTTTCAATTTAGGGCACGTCAATTAGATTTTCTACAAATTACATTGCACACGCACAGACACAGACACATGCCACTCACACCCACATATCTGTTTCTCATTCTGCAGTGACATGTAATGAAAGGTTCTTGTGAACCTGCTCTTTATATGACAGCTGTCCTGCAGATGTCCAGAATTGTAGTAAATGCTCCACACATTAACATTATCCTGTGGCGTCTGAAGCTCATACACCAAACCTAAGCACTTAATTCTTCATTCCTTTTCAATTTACTTTCAAACTCTGTGATTAAGAAACAGTATGAAAACCACATGTAGAAGGTAAAATGAGTTTTTTCCATCTTTTTTTCTTTTCTTCTCCTATGTAAAACAAATGGAGAGTATGCAGGGAGTGGGGGAGAGAAAGTCAGTATAGAAATACTGAGACCAATCAGTAGTTTGCTTTGAAGTTACCAAGAACATTAGGAAAATTTTCCAGTACCTAGATCATGTTTGAAGAGTCAGATCAAAGAAAGAAATACGAAGTGTCAGAGCCCAACTTCTCCCAGGTTTCGATGTCCGAAGTGCAGCATCCAAAGCAATTTTAATTATTCTAATGTATCTGTACTACTCTTCCAAGAAGTCCTTGAAACTGAAAGTCACATACATTGTGCGAGTAAAGTCTAAATCATGAATACATTAAAAAAAAGTGTTAAATCCCTTGTACTCAATTTTCATTTGGGGAGAAGTCTAAAATCCAGATAATGAAGTACTTTCGTTATGTGCCTTTTACATGGATATTCTTAAATTAATTTCACTTCTAATTTTTTCTCATAATTTTCCAGAATTCTCATATACATAATTGTCAATCATTTTACTTGATCAGACAGGAAAGGCTGCAAAAGAATTCTGCTTAGGCTGGT
>PVKC010046698.1:0-11185 GCA_004027635.1 Crocidura indochinensis
CACACACACACACACACACACACACACACACACACACACACACACACACACACACACACACGGATTCAGGAATCCCAGCATATATGCCTTCAACCTTTTAAAAGCAGCAAATTCCATGAGAAGTCTGGAAATGCAAGAAAGCAATTTCCTGAAACCCAGAGTATTTATTAGGAAGAAACAGACCACACTTAGAGGTGCGATTAGGTGATCTAAACACCAATCCAAGGTGCTACATTCAAAGCTATTTCCAACCAATGAGTAACAAGACTTATACTGAAGTGGGATGGGATCCAATTAATCCCACAGATCCTAAACCTAATAAAATAAGGAAAAAAATTAGCAACCAGGAGTGATAAGAACTGTCACCTGTGGAGCTGCCATGTATTTTAAGGAAACCTATGTAATCCTAGGCACTGTGATGCATTGTTAAGCCTGTTTGCAGCAGACAGATAGCAAGGCTTGTATTGCATGAAATGCAGTTTTCAAGGGAAAACTGCTCTGTATTCTTCATGCCCAGACGCCCTAGCATATGAGGTCTTGTTTTCCTAGGCTTGGTACATTTGACATTTAGAGATTTCTACACAAGAGAACATCTTAGAAGCATGAAGATTTAGAACTGAGATTCATGGCTTGCATTATACCAGTCAGACATCTATTTTAGAATTACCCCAGACAAATAGTGCTCCCTGTGGATAGTACTAGAAGAGTGTTCTTCCCTAAAGAGATCACACCTGGCAGTGGTCAAAGGCTACTGCTGAGATAGTACTTGGGTGTCCCTTCTGCATTGTGTGTGCCTGTGTGACCTGCTTTCTAATCTAGCCTCATACTCTGCATGAAGACAGTGATTGTGTTTATTAATCAGAAATCTCAGGGCTGAAGAGATAGCACAGCGGTAGGGCCTTTGCTTTGCACGCAGCCAACATATGATGGAATCTGATTTGAATTCCAGCATTACATATGGTTCTCTGAGCCTACCAGGAGCGACTTCTGAGCGCAGAGCCACGAGTAACCCCTGAGCACTGCTGAGTGTGACCCAAAAACAAAACAGAAAAAGAGAAATCTCTAACCATAACAGGAAACAAGCTCTTGGTGTATGTGGGGTTGGGAATAGTGCTAGAATCCGGATTTGGGATCCGAAGTTCCCTAGCTAGCCCTTCAACATGAAAAAGGAAATTAGACACAGATTTTGGGTCTTTATTATGTCCCTGATGTGACATATTCCATCAACTAAACTGTTGTGCTCTGGTGGACCTCTTTTCTTTGCTCCCCTTCTCAGGAAAAACAAGGGAGACTTTGGCCATTAAGTGAACATATTAGATGTAAGTGTTTTGCAATTGTGATAGTGCAATAGCAGGACATAGCGCAACTAATTTGATAGAAGGAAAGCAGAAGGTCTCCGAAATGACCATACTTTGTCAGAACGTTGGAGGGAATGGCATTCCACAGAGTGGGGAACAACATGCTAACGTTCAGCTGGAACTTGAGAATATGCTAAGTGGACTACAGTGTCTGGTAGAAGAGACCAAGATTGGTTGGTCCGGTTGAAAGATATTCTCTGCCTTGCTCCTTGCTCAGTTTGGGACACATCAACCCAGTAAGAGCAATGGCTAGTGAAGATGTGTGAGCATCCTAGCTATGTGACTTATTTATTGTCTTCTAGAATAACATTTATAAAGTCTTACCTAAGGACTTTGCAAAAGAAATAGGTCATGCAGAACTGATTAATTTCATATGCTCTTTGTTTTGTACTATGTATGTTTTAATACATTTTTGAAGACATTTTTGTGGTTTTATTCAATTTTTTTTCTTAAAGAGTGACTTTGGAGTGAACTCTCACCGATTGCCAAGCTTCTTTTTTCCCCTTTTCTATTATATTGTTAGATAAAAGGCATCAGGTTTGTTTGCTATCTGAAATTTCTGATATATAGAAATTTAAATCTAAAAGAACTTAATAAATGCACTCTTTTTCTTTATACACACAGTCCTTCTATTACCCAAGAATTCCTTTTATTTAATATTTGTTTATGTAATTGATTTTGTTTTTTAATTTAAGGTGTGATTGCACAGAAAAATTACAGAATAAATTTGACTTTTTACGCTCACAGTTGAATGATATTTCAGCATTTAAGAATATCTACAGATATGCCTTTGATTTTGCAAGGGTAGGTATAATTTCCATTTTCTTTGATTAATTACATTTCTGAACTCGAGACTGTATCTAGAAAACTTTTTTACTTATAATTTAGGATAAAGATCAGAGAAGCCTTGATATCGATACTGCTAAGTCTATGTTAGCTCTTCTGCTTGGGAGGACATGGCCGCTGTTTTCAGTATTTTACCAGTACCTAGAGGTATGTGTGTTTTTTATTTGGAAAACAATACTTTAATGTTTAATCTGATAAATATAACCTTAATCGAGGTGCCATTATCTGTGCTGTTCCCAGCAGTGCCTGGCCTGTTAATGCAGACTCACAATTCAGTGCTCACCCAAGCTCTGCTGGTCTTGGAGCTATACCCCAAAGTGCCTGGATACCAGCAGCGCTAATTAGTAGTGGGTGTAGAGGGAGAGAATGGGGACGCAGGATGCTACTAAGCGCTGGACTTGGGGACTGTGAACCACAGAGCAACCCTGAAAAATATTACTGTTTTTTAAAAACTTGATCATGCAACTTATTGAACTGTTAAATAGATATCTCTCTGGGGAAGTAGCTCAGCTGTAGAGCACAGACCTCTCAGGCATGAGGCCCTAGTTCAGTACCCAACACCAAATAAGAATAAGAAGAATATGCATATCTGCTGCCAGTTTTAGAAACATGTCCATGTTCACTGCTACCTTCACTATATGTTTTTCTTCTTTCCCTTGCACACTTCCTTGCATAGTCTTTCACCCCCTAAAATAAATGCTAGGAAGTTACTTTTTAGAAGTTTTTATTTGTGGTTTTGTGGGGGTCACATTTGTGATGCTCAAGAGATATTCCTGATGGTGCTAAGGAGAACCTTGCAGGATGTCTGAGACTGGATCGGGTTGGCCATTTGCAAGGCAAGCACTTTACTGGCTATACTGTTCCCTGGCCCCATCAGCACAGACAGTTTTTAACACAAAATGTTTATCTTGGTCTTGTGGCAGAAAAGAATTGCTACTCGAGCAACTTTCTCACTTCTAAGTCAGATTTCTTTTTGTTAGATAGGATCTTGGGCAGAAAATACACACGAGTTGGAGTAATAATATTTTTCCCTGTTCTACTTACGCTCAACTTAGAGTAAAGCTTAGTAGTTTACTTCTCCAAAGTAAGAAAATGACTAAACTAGTATACATAAATGTATTGATTGCTAAAATCGTATACTGAGTTTGTATAACAAGTATTTTTATAAAAAAAAAATAAGTACTCTTGGGGCCCGGGAGATAGCATGGAGGTAAGGTGTTTGCCTTTCATGCAAAAGGTCATCGGTTCGAATCCCGGTGCCCCATATGGTCCCCCGTACCTGCCAGGAGCAATTTCTGAGCATGGAGCCAGGAGGAACCCCTGAGCACTGCCGGGTGTGACCCAAAAACCAAAAAAAAAAAAAAGTACTCTTTATATCATGATTGTTTATGAAAGTATCTTTAATAAAGCTGAATACAGTTTGGCTTAGAAAAAAAAGAAAAAATATTCTTTAGAACATGTCTAGTATGATTGGCAGTGGTGATCTTAAGAAGATACTGTCTTTTTTCCATTGCTTTTAATAGTTTTGGTTTTTGCCTTTTCTTTGTCTTGTTTTTGTTTTTTTTTTTGGGGGGGGGGTGGGTATGCTTTGGAAATACTTGATCTCATAAAACTGATTTTAGCAAGTTCCTGAACTTGATACTCGTGGTGCTCCTAAGCCACTCTACTCCGAGGAGTCCTTAGGCACTGCCTCGAGTGGCTCAGAAGTCAAGCAAAAAGCTCTGCCTAAATTTATAGAAGTCAGATGTCCATAATGTGTGTCCATGGTGCTTGTCTTATAATTCAGATATCTGTTGTTTTCTACAGCAATCAAAATATCGTGTTATAAACAAAGATCAATGGTACAATGTATTAGAATTCAGCAGAACAGTCCATGCAGATCTTAGTAACTATGATGAAGATGGTGCTTGTAAGTATTATGTTTTCTATGAAAATAAAATTCTTAAAGCTGCTAAATAAGGGGAACAGGAATATGGTTTTATGGTAGAGCGCACACCTCAGATGTGCTGGTGAGAATCCCATCACAGGCACCATGAAAATAAAGTACACTAAAAAACTTTAAAAACATGAAAGCAGGGGCTGGAGAGATATCACGGAGGTAGGCCATTTGCCTTGCATGCAGAAGGACAGTGGTTTGAATCCCAGCATCCCACATGGTCCCCTGAGCCTGCCAGGAGCAATTTCTTAGCATAGAGCCAGGAGTAACCCCTGAGTGCTGCCGGGTGTAACCCACAAAACAAAACGAAAAAACAAAAAACATGAGAGCAAAATAAAAGTTGAACTATTTAATATGGAAAATAATGTAAAAGTAACTTTCTCCCTAAAAATTAAATATGAAATACCTTAAGTTTTTCACTTATTCAAGTTAAAAATAAAATAAAATATATGGTAGAGAAAACAGAATTTGAAGTAATGATTAGTTAGATATGCCAAGTTAACATATTTTCAGGTTCTGTTCTTAAGGGTTATTTGGATAAGCTTATTCCTTTAAACAGAAACTCAGAGTTGGGACTTAGTCCTGTGACACTGAAATAAAATGCAGAAAAAGAAATAACTTTATTTCTCCATATCTGCATTGTATTTTACACTTAGAAATTGATATAATGGGGCCGGAGAGATAGCAGAGCGGTCGTTTGCCTTGCAAGCAGCCGATCCAGGACCAGAGGTGGTTGGTTGGAATCCCAGAGTTCCATATTGTCCCCCGTGCCTGCCAGGAGCTATTTCTGAGCAGATAGCCAGGAGTAACCCCTGAGCACCGCCAGGTGTGACCCAAAAACTAAAAAAAAAGAAATTGATATAACACTCGTTATTTTAAAAACCTTAATGGGGCCGGAGCAATAGCAAGCGGTAGGGCATTTGCCTTGCACATGGCTGACCCGGGATGGACCTACGTTCGATCCCCAGCGTTCCATACGGTCCCCCGAGCCAAGAGTGATTTCTGAGCACATCGCCAGGAGAAACTCTTGAACATCCCAAGAACAAAAAAGAAAAGAAAGAAAGAAATCAGCCTTACTGCAGAAAACAGGCAAAGGGCAATTTAACCTGAAGATGTGGATCTTAGTGTCTCTAGTCAATATCGAAGACCTAACCAGACATGAACTTGAGATGAGCCACTCATGACATGCTGGACTTGTTTTCCTGTTTGCTGGACCGCAGCATGCTAATACCTAGAATTTTTTAAATTGCCAATTAGTAATTGTTTCTCTGTTGGTTTTCTTACTGGGGAAAAAGGTCTCCAGAGAATTGGATAACCACCAGGCATTGTGTGTATTCTAAGATAAATAGGACAAGCAAGTTTTTCCTGGTTTGGTTGGTTTGATTTCTGTTTGGGGAGGAAACCCAGGCCTCACATAAAAAGCCTGTGGTCAGGTCAGGCTATGTGAACTTTCATCCAGCCCCAGGAATTTCTCTACATTTAAAAACAGTAACTAGGTAGCTTGTTTAAATTATTAACCTGGATTCTGTGGATTAGGTGCCTTTGAACCCCAAAGTAATAAAATAAAGCATTATTAAAATATAAAGTTTTAAAATAATACAGTATGAAAAGCATCCAGTATTTCCTAGGCTCTTGTTAGTTGTTCAGAGCTGTACTAGTGTCTGTTACTGTACAATATAAGTCAGCACATGACAGTCCCTTTAGCTAGCACTTGAGTTTTTTGGCCAAGTGTACCAAAAAATAAAATTACTAAGCTCTGGGACCACAGAGATAGAATGGAGGTAAGGCGTTTGCCTTCCATGCTGAAGGATGGTGGTTCGAATCCCGGCATCCCATATCCCCAAGCCTGCCAGGAGTAACCCCTGAGCACTGCCGGATGTCACCCAAAAAGAACAACAAAACAAATACTAAGCTCTTTTAAGGTGGTTTTATGATTCTGAACGTCGAAAAGATTGATGCTGGCGGTCTACTTGTGGCAATTGCCATCATTACAAAAAGATGCGCTGTGTGATGGGTCCTAGTTTTACTTAGCTCTTGGGAAGTTTGTTCCAGAGCTGGAGAGACCACAAAAGTTTGCCAAATCTAACCAAGTGATTTGTTTGTTTCTAGGGCCTGTTCTTCTTGATGAATTTGTTGAGTGGCAAAAAGTTCGCCAAACATCATAGCAAAAACTGTACGAAGAGAAAATGCAGTCCTTTAGATTTCCACATGTATACGAACTAAGCGATGAGAAGGAAGAAACCCAAAGGGTTCATTTTCATTCCTGTGAAAGACAGACTTCTCACAGAACTGTTTTCTCCTTTTTATGAAAGGAAGTTTCCTTGTTACATGTGATGGGCGTTGAGCCACCCCTCTCCCGAGACTGAATATTAAGTTTGTTTTGTTTTGTTTTTGAGTTAACGTTTATAACATTTATTTCAGAACAATAAAGATTCAGATTTGTGACAAAGGCCTGAAAGTGAAAGATTTCCCTTGAGTCTAGTGTCAGAGTGATACTTTTATGAATCCTCCAGTGTGTGAGAGCCTCACTGAACATTTTTGGAATTTTGAAGATTTTAAGTGGTCTCTGGCAATGTAGCTGGCTGAAGGTATGGCACATTACAACCGTCTGCCCGGTTAGGGCCACTGTTGGCCTGGACTTTGGGGATGATGATTCTCTGATGTAGCTACTGAGAAACTTTTCTGAACATTGTGACTGTTCCAACATTTTGCTCTGGGTTTCTGTGAAACCTGCCATTGTCTTATTTGCATATATATCTGTATATATATGTATGTATATAAGTATATTTTATATATAAGATATAAAGTGCTAATCTGAAATTTAGAATTAGATTATGTCCAGTTATTTTTTAAACCATTGATAGTATTAATAAGCATAAATCAGTATAGCATGTATATCAATGTGAATTTTAAATTTTTATCTTTTGCGAGTTTAAGAAGCTCCATGTAGGGGCCCGGGAGATAGCATGGAGGTAAGGCGTTTGCCTTTCATGCAAAAGGTCATCGGTTCGAATCCCGGTGCCCCATATGGTCCCCTGTGCCTGCCAGGAGCAATTTCTGAGCATGGAGCCAGGAGTAACCCCTGAGCACTGCCGGGTGTGACCCAAAAAACAAAAAAACAAAAACAAAAAAAAGAAGCTCCATGTATATCTTTATGAGCAATGACCATATATTAGTAATCTCAAAATCAGAAAATCGCTTTAGAGAATTTTAATCATGAAGTTATCTGTCTGAGGTTGTGTCAGACAGATCTGACATCTTTTTGTCATTTTATGATAGTGAGAATGTCTGTTCTGCTCATTTGATTAAAAGAATCTTAGGGACCAAGCATATTGCTCAAAGGGCTAGAGTGCATGCTGTGCATGCCAAGGACCTGCGTTCCATCACTGGCACAGTGTGTTCCTTAAACACCTACACATATATGTAGTCTCATGGCTCCAAATACTGCTAGACTGAGCACTAACCCTTTATTAATGGCAACAGCTGGGTCAGGTTTTAAAAGGAGGAAGGCAATAAAATTAGAGATCATGAGAGAGAAGTAGGCATAGTTTTGTAAACACATTTACATTGGTATAATCACGGTCTTGCTAGTCATCAGTTATATGACTCTCAGAGGCCCTTTATGTGTTTACATAAAAGGCATCATTTGGACTAGGAACAGAGCTCCTAGTATGTTCCTTCCCAGATCATGCACTATTCCAGTGCTATGTTACTTGGTTCATGTCACCATGTGGGCACCGGCTTCAATAACTTCTCTAATGTCTTTGTGTGCATGGAGGGAAATACACAGATTTATTTTTCCATAGAAGAAATATTTCTATAGGGACTTAGGGTAAAGCTTGACTTTTTTGTTTGCTTGTTTGTTTTGTTGTGGGCCCACACTCAGTGGTGCTCAGGTCTCACTCCTGGCTTTCTATGCTCAGGGATCACTCCTGGCAGGGCTCAGAGAACTTTCTGGGGTGTTAGGGATCAGAATGGACTTGGCCACATGCAAGGTAAGCCTTCTATTATCTAAACGATGAAATTATGGAACAAGTGATACTTTGATGACCTAAGGAAAATATTTTAAAATGATTTAACGTTTCCTTGCTTTGGGGGTTAATGAACTAGGAGGAAATGATCGCTGTTTTACTTGCCTTAATAAATCCATTTTGTATAGAAGTTGATACAAAATACTAAGAAACAAATTTTCCCCCAAAGCCTTAATGATACAGTTTCCTGGAAGGTACTTCTGCAAGTATTAAAATCATTGACTTATTGGAACTGAGCATACCAAATGTTAGAATTTGATTTGTAGTGTTTTTATAAGTGGTCTTTAGATTTTGAACCTTTAGATTTTATTTAACTCATTTCTCCAAGGCACGGCTTCTACACTAGAATATCCTGTTTCTGATTCAAAACCATTAAACGGTGACATCTTGCAGTCTGTCACTTTTAGATTAAACTAATGGTCATGTCTTGACAGTCAAAGCTTATACAACTTTTTTTAGAAATAAGCATTTTGAGAGCTTGTTTGGAGGTTCTAGCAGGGGACCAAAGCTACTCGTATACCTTCGACCAGCGCGCAGCTTCAGCTTCTGGAGGGACGCACATGGAGCAGTGAGGGAGGAAGTGGACACCCCCCTAGCCAGCCAGATCAGCCAAATCAACCCTGGTGATCAGTGGAGTGACACATGTTGCAGCCAGATCGCCCTCACATCCAGAAATAAATATTTTGAAACACTATACTTTGTTTACTTTTCCAAAAATACCTGTAAGGGGGCCAAAGTAAAGATTGGGTAAGGCAATTGCCTTGCACATAGCCAAACCTGGGTTTTGATCTCTAGTACCCTATCACCCCATTTGGACCCCCATACCTGCCACCAGTGATCCCTGAATGCAGAGTCGGTAGTAGCCCTTGAGCACTACTGGGCATGGCCCAAACAAAATAGAACCTATAAGAAAGACTTCTTGAGTCTGAAAATTAAAACTAACTGCATTCCCCCTCCACATTAACCCTTGGCTCTACTTGTTTTATTCTCTTCTGGTTCTCTATACAGTCATAAATGTACATGTTGTAGAGGAAGGTTACCATGCCCGTTATCCAGAATATAGACTTGTTCTTTTATATTTATATGTACCATATTTACAGAAAACATGACATAAAAAATTTAGTAGAGCCAGAGCGATAGCACAGTGATAGGGCGTTTGCCTTCATGCAGCCAACACAGGACGGACCCCAGTTGGTTCTAATCCTGGTGTCCCATATAGTCCCCCAAGCCTGCCAGGAGCAACATCTGAGTGCCAGAGCCAGGAGTAACTCCTGAGGTCCACTGGGTGTGACCCAAAACTCAAAAAAGAAAAAAAAAAGAAAGAAAATAAATAAAATTAAAGAGGACAGTGGGGCCGGGCGGTGGCGCTAGAGGTAAGGTGCCTGCCTTGCCTGTGCTAGCCTTGAACAGACCGCGATTCGATCCCCCGGTGTCTCATATGGTCCCCCAAGCCAGGAGCGACTTCTGAGCGCATAGTCAGGGGTAACCCCTGAGCATCACCGGGTGTGGCCCAAAAACCAAAAATAGTTGGCTGACTTATATATAAATAGATCAGCTTTACGTGCCTTCCCTGTTAGAATATTTTCAGAATTAATTCCTTTATATAGAAAGAAATACTCAAATGGTTAGAAACTAATTGGGACTTAAAAGGCCAGGGACCTGCACATTTGCCTGCTGGAATCCCAGGGTCAGAAATCAGCACTGCCTAGCCCCCTGGTACTGAGTCATGAAACAAAACCAATAGAAATGGACATCCAGCAGATGTAGATCTACTGGAACGAAGTAGAGCCAGATATTGATTCTCAGCTGAGTGCCAAAGTCAGACTTCTGTCCTGCTACCCTCCTCAGAGCCAAGAAGTTGCACAAGACTTAGTAACTACTCTAGGAAGTTGTCTGGGATTCAGACAGTCTAGTGTGATTTTTTTGTGTTCTGTATTTTGGGGGTCACACTTGGCAGTGCTTAGGGCTTATACCTGTCTCTGCTCAGGCATCACTTCTGGCAGGGGTGGGAACTATACAGGGTCCATACTTGGGCTCAAAGTGAACACTCAAACGTGGCTGTGTGCAAGGCAAGTGTCCTGCCCACTGTGCTATCTCTCCAATTTGATTTTTAAAAATAAAACACTTGGGGCTGGAGAAATAGCACAGCGGGAGGGCATTTGCCTTGCATGCAACTGATCCAGGGCAGACAGTGGTTCAAATCCCATCATCCCATACGGCTCTCCGTGCCTGCCTGGAGTGATTTCTGAGCACAGAGCCAGGAGTAAACCCTGAGCGCCTCCACCGAGTGTAACCCTAAATAAATAAATAAAACACTTGTCATATGCTGACTGCCATGTTTGTCCTTTATTATCTAATGATGTTTGTTTTTAATGCTGCTGATAAAAATTCTCGAAAGATACAATATTTAATGTTTAACTTGCTTCGAATTAGTGTTATACCAAACTAGTGCTTCGTTGGGGATGTTAGATTAACCTGAAGAGTATTTCTCAAGTCTGAAGCCTTTTACCAAAACTTGACCTTTAACAGCAGCGAATCCATCACTACGCAGGAAGAACCTGGAGATGGGACCTAGAAATAGGCGAAGATTTTAAAAGGGTGTATCGGCTCTGGACTAGAATTCAGAACACAGGAAGATGTTAGAATGAAAGGTTCCACGTAGAACTTGTATGAGGTTAAATATTTCCTCAACAGAGCATGACTTCTCTTCCTGATTCCTAATGTGATATTGTAAAGGAGTGCTAAAATGGATTTCCAGTTTGGAGGCCAGAGAAAGTGTACAGTGGCAAAGACTCTTGGATGCAGCTGACCCTAGTTTAAACCCAGGCACTGTCTACGGTCCCCACTGGATTAATTCTTGAGCAAAACTGGATGTACCTCAAAACATAGGTTTAAAATGTGTGCTCGGATATTAAAAAATACAATGCAAAAATCCCTTCCTCACACCTATATTCATTGCAGCATTGTTTACAATAGCCAGATTCTGGAAATAGCCTAGATGCCCCTGAATAGAT
>PVKC010046699.1:0-11187 GCA_004027635.1 Crocidura indochinensis
CATTATTGACTAAAATAACTTAATTTGAAACAATTTTAATGTTATAAATAAGAAATCTTTGATAGAAGTGTATTAATCTGTTGAGTTGCTATTATATATTTATTATTTTTGGTATAAAATTATATCAATAGTATTGGAATCCCAGAAAATGAGATTCCTTAATTATATAATCTCTTAGAATATTTGAGTGCTAATACATTTTTTAAGGAGCTTGTTTTTAACCAGTAAATTGAGCATACTGACACACCCACTTAAATGACACAGACTTTTTTTATTTGTCCTAGTACTATGTTCAAAATTTTAAAATGCCTTCTGTATTTCTACTTTGATATTGCTAACCATTTCAGCCCATCTTGCTTATCAGGAGCAACCTAACATTAACTTAAATGACAACCGAAATACCTCTTCCACAATTTCACATCTCTTCTTGACATCCTTGACTTTCGCTGGCCTTACATGCAGACAATGGCAGTACCTTTATTTATTATTAGCAATTTTCCCTCCATAACAGATCACTTAATTACCAACCTGACACTCAGAAACACTTCTATCCAGCTGCAACAAAGTGCTTTGGACAAGTAGAGGTAAAGGCTTCCATTGCTGCTTTCAACAAACAGAATATTTTAGATAATTTTAGGTGTTTGTCCCATTTTACTTTAGATATAGGGATGCATGCATGTGTATATCTCTGTGTTACATATTGACTATTACATTAATATGCCAGATACACATATATATATATGTATGCCAATATCAAAGTACATATTGCCAAGATTTTTGTGTAAGAGAAACACTTTCATGATACCCTCTGGGCAAAGTGCTAAATTTAATAGGTGAGTCAATTATTAACCAAAGGACATTCTGTTTTACTAAACAGATAATATTCAATCATAACTGTCTTACAAAAAAATAAAACAATGCAAAACTGTAGATTCCTTTATGTTCATCTGATAACCATATTTTATTAATAAGAGGTGTCCCTCTTTTCCTTATTAGAACTATCACTAATTTTATGAGTCTATCTCATGATTTTTTTCTTTCTTTTTATAAGTTATAAATAAAATCCTAGCTCTCAAAGATTTTTCATTCTAAGACTTATTAAAGAAAAATCCGTTTTTCCTGCTTTTGCTTATATGCCACTATGCTCGATATTTTTCTTTTAAGAATCAATGATCTAGTTGAATCTTGATTTCAACATAAGGCCATCCATTAGAGGAAGTTAAGAGCTTGAAAAGGGTCAGTCTTTTCTGTCACTATTAGACTAGGTAACTTGCGTCTCTAATGGAATCCTTTTGATAATTATTTCATACTTCTGGCGAATCTTGATGGACTCATTCACCTCAATGTTACCTTTGCAGATCATTCAAAAGCTTCTATTAGGACACCTTTGAGAAGCCTCCTTTTTGCTTTATACTCAAATAAAGGAAGGTAAAAACTAAACTTCAAGAGCGGAAATGCTTTTCAATGTAATCACAATATTTTTCAGTCTACACAAGTGGTATCAACTATTCTTTCTCTTTTCAAGGCACTTTGACCAGATGGGAGTACTTTAAATACATATACATATCCTGATCCCATCCACTGTATTTCACTTATTTTCATAAGGGATTTTTTTTACTTTCAAAATTTAGAGAACATGAGTTTTCTATGATATAAAAATCTGACGAAAATGATAAAACATTGTATATTATGATCAATTGGTAAGACTGAACCTCCACACACAAAAAATTATAATTTTGGACACTTGTTTTGTAAAACATCTCAGACCTCATTCAAAACACAGATTTTCTTGTTAATGGTATTTTGCTTAGTTACTTACAAATATCAATTTGAATCCCCTAAGTAGAAAACAACTGGGTAACAATTGAAAGCTGCTTGAGAATTAAGAATTTTCTGAGAGTTTTACACAGCGCCATTAATAGTTACTTGAGGAACAAAGTGCTGAATGTGTAAATGGTCTGGCTTCCACTTTTTCACTAGACCTACTCAAAATTTAACTTTGGGCATGCTTAGAATACAGTGGACTTGAGTAAATGCATTAAGACCTGAATATTTGTAGAGACTGAGACTTGGGCAAAGAACTGCCTTTGTTCTGTTCCCCTATAAAAGAGAGTGCCCCAGGACTGTAGTGGGCCCCAGAAAGGGGGACAGGGAACAAGGGATAGAGAGGATAAGCCCTGAGTGACCAAGCTAAGCTCATCAGCACAGTTAGTTAAGGAGTGCTGTAAAGCTGCTACTGCCAGGTGGCCAAGAGAGTACAGAAGTGAAGAAATAATGCAACAGGAGAGCTGAAATGGCAAGCAAGAGGCTGGGGAGAGAGAGAGAAACAAAGAAAGAGACAGAAAGAGATAGAGAGACAGAGAGAGAGAGGGTGTAACAATGTAAGAGCAGAGAGAACAGCAGTCTAAGACAGATTAGCTAGTTGAGAGAGAAAAAGAGAGAGAGCAGTTTGAGAGAGAAGAGTAGCTACCCACTGAGACATGCTCAAAGAGAACAGAACTATTGCTGGTAGCAACGGTCACTGAAAGCTATGGAATAGCCATTGACTGTTCCTGACCCCTGAGAAGGCTGGGAAAGCTTTGAGAATGTCAGAGATAGCTGGAATGTGCTTTACTCTATCAGAGAGGGAGATCCCTCCCCCTCAGCTCTCCTCCTATGCTTCTGCCACACTTGGACCTAGAGCCTCCAAGGAAGTACCTACTGCTCCATAAGTGGCAAAGAGAAGGCAGAATCCATCACCCACCTCAGAAACATATGCCATGAGCTGGAAGCACTTGCTTTTTGTGGTCATAATTTTTTCATGTTCACACAGTATTTTGTTCGTTTGTTTGTTGTTTGTTTCTTTGTTTGGAGACCATACCAGGCAGTGTGGGTCTTACTCCTGACTCTGCACTTAAGGATCAATCCTGGCATGGTTTATGAATATTGGGGTGAATTCAAGGCTGATCCAACCCAGTGCTGCAATGTGCAAGGCAAGCACCCTACCCACTGTACTATCTCTCTGGTACATGTTTTTATAATTTTCTTATGGAATATCTTTTACAAATAAAATTAGTATCTATTTTTAACTATAGTTTAATGTAAAAATTATGTATTATTGAACATGTATGAAGGAAATTTTCAGGGGCTATTAAAATTCATTAATATTCCAAATATTAAAATCACATATATAAAAGACAGTTTCTTCTTAAGTTTTTGGAGTGCTTGATTTTGAATTTTAGCAATCTATTGGTACAAATCTATCACTTTAAAATGTGTAACATATATGACACTTCCTTAAGTTTATTTCCTCTAATTCTTATTATAACACTATGATTTACCAAGTTGTTTATACTACATTTGTTTTTAGGCATTAAGTGTTCAAACACCACTAGTGTGACCTCCCCTTTAATGGTGTCCCCAGTCATCCACCACAACCATACTCTGTCTCTCTGCAGGTACAAACAGATATATTTTATATTGTTTGTTATAATGCAAAAGCAAATGAAATTATCAAAACAGATTAATAAGAGTCAATTTGAAATGATTGTTAGATCTCTCCATAGTATTACTAAAGTCAATGCCTAAGTAGAGCTTTAATTGGTGCTTGTTGAGCCTGCTGTTCTTGTTTAGGCTTACTGAGCTGGGTTGATTACTATGTAACTTTCCCATCAGATTTCCTGTGATCCCATGGGTTCACACTACTATAAAATATTGAGATGTCCATTATTCATTGCTGCACTCAGGGTAATAGCTGAAACTTGGATTTATCCAGGTGTTCAACACAGACGAGTGGATCATGAAGATGTGTTGCATATATACAATGGAATACTACACAGTTGTAAGGAATAATACAATCAGGCAGTTTGCTGGAACATGGATGGTACTAGAAGATAAGCTTAATGATGTAAGTCAGAAGAAGGATAAATATAAGATGAGATCTCTTATTTGTGGTATTTAGAATAACTGCGCGAATAAATGCAATGGTATATATGGAAGTGGTGGAGAAAGCTCTTGGTCCCAGAGTACTATGTGGAGAAGAAAAGAAATTGAGTGGAAGGTAATGTCTTAGATAACTATAATACAGTATCAAAACTAAAAAAATGTGGGGCCGGGAGATAGCATGGAGGTAAGGCGTTTGACTTTCATGCAAAAGGTCATCGGTTCGAATCCCGGTGCTCCACATGGTCCCCCGTGCCTCCCAGGAGCAATTTCTGAGCTTGGAGCCAGGAGTAACCCCTGAGCACTGCAGGGTGTGACCCAAAAACCAAAAAAAAAAAAACCTAAAAAAATGTATAATCTTATTTAGATTTCACTTGGTTAATATATATCTTTTCACTCATATTTATGTATGTGGTTTAAAGCATGTATGGATTCATGTAACCATTATTATAATCAAAACACAGAACTACAACAATACTACAGATTCCATTTGTTAGCCAATTACAATCTACACCTATCCCCTATTTCATTCATTCTCCAACCATAGACACCAACTAATCTACATCTCATTTTTATAGTTTATTTATGTCATTTTGAAATTTTGATATAAGCAGGATGTATAATTTTTCAAGACTGATATATATATATCATTTAGATTTTCTTGAGATTCATTTAAATTGTTGAGTACATCACCACCAGTAGTACATTTCATTATATTGCTGAATAGTATTCCAGTACAATTTGTGGATGTACCACGAATTGTTTAATCACTTATCTATTGAAGGAGAGTTGTATTATTTCCAGATTTTGACTACTGCAAGTAAGCTGCTATGAGTCATCATGTACAGGTTTTGGTGTGACATAATTTTTTTATTTCCCTGGGATAAATGCCCAGAAATGTGATTGCTGAATTATATAGCAAGTACATGTTCGAATATTTTGGGAGCACTGTAAAACTAGTTTTCAGAATGATTGAAAACATTTTATATTCCCACTAGTAATATATATCATTCAGTTTTGTCTCCTTAGCATTTGGTAAAATCATAATTTTTTATTTATCTATTCTGGTAGGTATGAAGTAAAATCTCACTGTGGTTTTAATTTGCATTTCCTTAATGGATAATGATGTTGAGCATCTTTTCAATTGCTTATCTGCCATCTGTATTTCCTCGTGATGAAATATCTATTCATATCTTTTGATTCCCCCCTCTTAATTCGATTTTTGATGTGCTATTTTTTGCTTCTGAGTTTTAAGAATTTCAAAGTCAAGTTCTTTATCAGATATGTGGATTGTAACACTGTGTTTTGGCCTGGGGGTTGGCTTTTCATTTTTTATAGATTGTTTTGGGGAGCAAAATTTTTAATTTTGATGCAGTCTAAACTTTACTTTGTGGAGTATCCTTACAGTTTTATATATGGAAACTCTGTGTTCTGCCTTGGATTCCAGAGATTTCCTTATATATTTTCTTCTATATATTTTCTGACTTTACACTTTACATTTTAGTCTATGATCCTTTGTGAATATTTTTAATGAACTGTCTGATTTACTACATTACCTATTTTTGATTAATTAAACACTATTTTTCAAAAATATTATTCCTCCTCCATTAAGTTGCTTTTGTATTTTTGTTAAAAATCAGTTAGACATATCTGTGTGAGTCTATTTAAGGGTTCTTTATTTCTTCAAACAATTTTTGTTCAGTTAAAATATATCTGAGCCTACCCACAAATACTATCAATATATTTTACCTAAAGCATGCCATTCATTAAACTTGTCATGGTTTATTTAATGACTACCATTTTAGATATTTAGGTCATTCTTAAATTTTGCTACTATAAGCTATTCAATAATGAACATTCTTATTACACAGGTATCAATCTGTATATATTTATGATGATTTTTCTTGAAGTTTCAAAGTAAATTGTTATATCTAGTAAATATACATTTCTAAGAAAATAAATTCTTCTCAACAATGATTGAGATTCAAACTTCTTAAATATTTGTTTAAAATTCTTTTTTTTTTTTTGTTTTTTTTTTTTGGGGCCACACCCAGTGACGCTCAGGGGTTACTCCTGGCTATGCGCTCAGAAGTCGCTCCTGGCAGGCACAGGGGACCATATGGGAACCGGGGGATCGAACCGTGGTCCGTCCTAGGAAAGGGAGCAGGCACCTTACCTCCTGCGCCACCTCCTGGCTCCCATATTTTTTAAAATTCTATGGAAAAAATTTATGTAAAATTTTATTGGGATGTAAACCCATGAAAAATCAAGTTGTTATTAAAGACATATATAAAATAAACATAAATGTAATGGGAGAGTGAGTGAATGAAGTAGGTTATCTATGATTCATTATTTGCCACTAATTCAAGATTAGCTCCTTTCATATATGTTAAAAATTAGGGACCGGAGCGATAGCACTGTGGAAGGGCCTTTGCCTTGCACAGGGCAGACTCAGAATGGATCTCGGTTTGATCCCCGGCATCCCATATGGTCACCCAAGCCAGGAGCAATTTCTGAGTGCATAACCAGGAGTAACCCCTGAGTGTCACCACATGTGGCCCCAAAACAAACAAACAAAAATCAATGCAGGAGCCATATTTCTCAGATCAATTTGTTGTAACATGAAGGGAGATTTCTATCATTTTTTCTAATATATATTTGATGTTTGTTAAATACCAAATATACTAATGAAGCAACATAAATATGACTCAGGAAGTTGTATTTGAAAATAGATTAAATATAAATTATGATCTACATATTGTCAATAATGTATTCAAAGAATAACTACTATTCTGCTACAAAAGCACAGGGTTGTTTAAAAGACAGCTCAGTAGCAAAAGGGAAAAAAATTAATCTTGCCTTTATACATTTAGAAAACTCTCCTGAAAATGTAGAATTGGTGGTGGGAACTGAATTTGAGTCAGAGAAACAACAATATTTCAGAGACACAAAAGGTTAAGCAAAATGTATTGGTGCCTGGGTCACTCCAAGACTGTGCATGTATTGCATGAATGGGGGGACATGGTTAGAATACTAGCAAGCCTAACCTGATGCTGACTCTGGAGCAAACTGGAATCTCAAGAAGAGTAAGGAGAATTAAATTCAAGTAAGAAAGCTCTTAAAATTGTTATATGGGAATAGATAATCTGAGTTTACCTTTTTTTTCTAGAGAGCTAGGGGAGTAGTAAAAGTTTCTAGAGAATTTCAGCTCAAAATATACCATGTGGTTTAACATTGTTAGACCTATTTGACTGTCACAAGGAAATTTAACTTTCAGAACTAGCCGAATCTCTCGATATCTCACTTTATCTCAGTTGCAAAATGAGAATGTCAGTAGATCCTATGACCCAGTGCTTACACAAAGTAAAGTGTCAACTGCTTAGAAGAGAACATGTCACATGTTTACCATGACTTTCTTTGCTATGACCCTTATTGCTTAGATATTTTATGAAGTGTTTAGCTAAGAAGATCCTCTTAACTGGGTAAAAAGGGAAGGTATTCAAGTAGTGGAGAAAGGAAATGCCATTAATAACAATGATTCTTTTATTATTAGGTGCAAACACGTCACCTGTACTACAACGTGTATTCTGATTCAATATATGTACAACGAGACCCAATATTATGCTTTTTTTTTTTTTTTTTTTGGTTTTTGGGTCACACCCGGCAGTGCCCAGGGGTTATTTCTGGCTCCATGCTCAGAAATTGCTCCTGGCAGGCACGGGGGACCATATGGGGCACCGGGATTCGAACCGATGACCTTTTGCATGAAAGGCAAACGCCTTACCTCCATGCTATCTCCCGGGCCCCAATATTATGCATTTTTAATAAGACCTGAGCTTTGAACCAGGATCTAACGGCTCCTTTGCTTTTACTTTTCTCCTTGCATCCAAGTTCCTCTTGAACTTTGGATACTACAGGTATTTAAGCCATTATTGGTATAATCTTGTTTTCAGGGAAACTTCCTTCATACAATAATTATAAAATGATTCCTGACATATATGCCAAGGACTTTGCAAGATATCTATCTCAAATCCTCATAACTAACTTCCAATGATAAGGTATTATGTATTCATTTTTCTAATGTGAAAATAGGTTAAGCAACAAGCTTCAGGTCATACAACATATGGTGGTGAAGGTTACATTCAAAGCTAGAATATCTGGCATACATACTCAAGATCTTTTCACATGGTGTGACATTTCTGCCCTGCAGAGACACCTCAAAGCAGGGTCTCAACCTTTTTTCCCCCCAACTGTAGCTCCTTTCTGATCTTGTTTCCTTCCTATGCAACCCCCCCCCCCTGGTCCTACCAGTGGCTCCCTAATCTAATGGCTCCTCATTTATGTAATTTTTCTCCTGTGGCCCCCTTGGAGTACCTGGCAGTTTGGCAGTTTCTAGGAGACTATATTGCCATAGGTTGAGAAACACTGCTCTGAAGAACCAAGAAATTGAAATTGGAAAGGTAAGAATAGGAGTGTGTCCCATGTTGTAAAGTCTCTCAGGACTGAAGACCAGCTGTTTTATAGAGATTTCTTATATAAACCTGTAAAGATCTTGTCAATCCTGTGATCAATCCTATGATGCCAGGATTTACAGCTAGCAAGTCCTTTATACATACCCCTTTTGTAGGTAGATCTTGTTTATTCTGAATTGCAATCATTTTTGATATGACATTTCCTAAGAACATTAGCACATTAGCTCATTGACCAAGACAATTTATATAAATAAAATGAGTGATTTTTCGTTTCTAATTGATGCTACCTTTATAAATCTAAAATTAGTAAAATGGCAGATTTGAGAGGCATATATATTTCTATTTCATTGACTAGATGCATCAAATTAATACCTTTTCGCTTTAGGGAAAGCCAGTCAGTTCACACACATCGCTACTATGTGAAAGAATGTTGAAATAAAGAAAAATTTCCCATCTCATGTCTAATAATGTGATTCCTAATAAGAATCCAATGAGCATTACACAAGACAATTTGACTTCGTATTCCAACCTAGAAGCATATCTTCAAACTCCATTGTCCATATCAAATTGCATTATTGTTTGTCTATTTCTTGTCTGTTTCTCCTAAATAGCTTTTTAAATTTGAATTATTCACATATTCTGTTAATAATTCTTTTCATGTCTTTGAATGTTGAGTTTATACATAACGCTTGTTGTTTGCTATTTATTACCTGCATTATAATTGCCTCCATGTTTTTCAAATTAAATGTATTTTTAAAAAACCTTCATATCACTTCCACGTTTATGAAATCAAAATAATATTTAAATTAAAATTACATCTTTCATTGAGATCACATTAACTTACATAAATGTATATGTGGATAGTGAATACAATTGGATGTAAATATAAAAGTAAAACTAAAATTTAAAAATATTCTACCCACTATCAAAATTATCTCTTAATACCACTCATAGGGATAAACTCTAGGAACACTAAAACACAATACACTCCTATGTCCATCGCAGCACTATTTACAATAGTCAGAACCACCTCGGTGCCCCAAAACAGATGAGTGGCTAAAGTAACTGTGGTAACATCTACACAATGGAATACAATGCAGCTGTTTGGAAAATAAAGTCATAAAGTTTGCTTACACATGATGGACACAGAGATTAATATGCTGAGTGAAATGAGTTTGAAAGAGAGGCATAGACAGAATAATGTCACTCATTTATGGGATATAAGAAAAATAGAAGACAGATGTGGAAACAATGTAGGTTCCAGGGAACTTGACACTGACCATTCAGCCTTAACTTCTGGATCCCAGACATAGAAATGACAGAGTTCTCCACAACAGCTCCAGGAACCAAATCCCCTCCAGGGCATTTACAATGCTGCTCTGACACCAACATGCGCCAGTTCTAAATTGATAACCTGACAATGAGGAAATGGGAACAACTTGATCTAAGAGCAAGTTGTCCTTCCTCATCAGCTATCAATAAGACAAAATCAGAAAACATGTCACCCTTTGATCTTGCAAAAGCCAAGATCGCTATATACAGATGACTGGTGATGCAACCAAGTCTGGACAGTACTCATCCAGAGACTACCACCACCACCACCAACAACAACAACAGCAACAAAAAGGTCTATCCTAGTTTTTGGTCTACTATCTGTTCATCAAGCAAGAGCTCCAATTTCAGAAGTCTGACTGAGACAACTGCAACTGAATGGGTCTTCCGGAAACATAACGAAAGACTTTATCCCAGCCTCCATTCTAGTTGCAACATAATGACCAAGAACACCAACTACAGAAGATGGATTAAAACGACACTGAAGAAGCATAACTGCTAGAACCACAAACAAAGACTTCATAAGCTCCATTCCTTGAGCTACATGGCCACCAATATCTCTAGATACAGAGGTCTAATTTTACCATCCAAGACAAAGCAGAAGTCTTCCACACACCACGAAAGCAACAAGGGGAGAGTAAATGATCATGCAAGGAGTCTAGAGTTAATCCCATCACAGTATACTTCAGGGGTGGAGAAACCCTGTATCTCCTAAGTCAAGAGAATTTCCTCTACAATATCCCCAATAGTTACTGTACCTATGCAGAGGGGGGAAAGAAAAGGAAAAAGAAAGCACAAAACAACTATTTTTCCACATGTTTATTTATTGATTGATCGATTTTTTGACGTCTTTATTTTGGTGTGGAGATTAAGGTTGATGTCTCCAATATTACTTTTATCTTATTTTGTCTTCTTTCTCTTTCTTTTTGC
The DNA here is from genome assembly GCA_004027635.1 of Crocidura indochinensis. Classification (NCBI taxonomy): domain Eukaryota; kingdom Metazoa; phylum Chordata; class Mammalia; order Eulipotyphla; family Soricidae; genus Crocidura; species Crocidura indochinensis. Next base: position 10,656 of record PVKC010046699.1, read on the forward strand.
ACTCGAGCATGATTTGATTTCAGAACTGAGACTACTGTGTGGTGCCTGTCTTTATTGCTGTAGTGCTCACTGGTTATTTAATTCGATATTTCTTTCTGTAATGTTGTGGCTTTTCAATTACCATTTTCACATCCTCTCTCAAACTGAGGTTGGAAGCCTCTAGAGAGACTCCACCCATTTTCAGCATATTTGACTTCTTTATTTTTTTCCTCTTATTTTGTACCCCAATCTATTGCTTTTCTTTCCTTCAAACAAAACCACATACCTTGATTTATCTAGCTCTGTCTCTTAAATAGAGGGGGAGACAAGGGAGGGTTCCAGGACCAAACAGATATGTGATCACTAATAATAAGCCAGACAAAGAGGAGTCCACCTACTCTAGCAGCCCGGGGAGTGATGGTGGAGTATAAGGGTTGTAGAAAGTGAACTGGAATGGGGGGAGGACATATTTGGTGATGGGTATTCCCCTGATTCAATGTTAATATGTACCTAAAATACTACTGTGAAAGATATGTAAGCCATTATGGGAAAA
>PVKC010046700.1:0-11187 GCA_004027635.1 Crocidura indochinensis
TCCAGCCCCTAAACCTAACTCTTATCCTATAACATTAACCTAAACCTAACAATAATTCTAACACTAGCACTAATCCACTAACCCTATCCCTAATGTAATAGTAATCCCTAACATTAATTGCAACCCAAACCCCAACCCAACCTTAAACCCTAACCCTAGCCCTAACCTAAACCCCTAACACCAATAGTAACATAACTCTAACATAAACCTAGCCTGAAACATAATAAACCCTAAACACTAAATCCTAATCCCTTATCCTAATCCAAACCAACCCAACTCTTAATCCTAAATCTATTTCCAAATTCTAACTTTACACCTAAACCAGTGCATACAATCCATTAATCTTTGATAAAGGGGCAAGAAATGCAAAATGGAGCAAGGAAAGCCTCTTCAACAAGTGGTGTTGGATCAACTGGTCAGCCACTTGCAAAAAAAAGCGAAATGAGAACTCCATCTAACTTCATGCACAAAGGCCAAATCCAAATGGATTAAACACCTGGATATCAAACCTGAAACCATAAGGTATATTGAACAACACATAGGTAAAACACTCCATGACATTGAAAATAAAAGCATCTTCAAGGCAGAAATAGTAATCTCCATACAAGTGGAAACAGAGATAAACAGATGTCACTATATTGGGCTGAGAAGCTTCTGCACCTCAAATGAAATAGTGCCTAGGATACAAAAGTCACACACAAAATGGGAGAACTTATTCATCCAATACCCGTCAGACAAGGAGCTAATATCTAAAATATACAAGTTACTGACAGATCTCAACAAGAAAAAAAAAATCTAACTCCTTCAAAAAATGGGGAGAACGAATGTATAGACAATTTCTCAATGAAGAAATACAAATTTCCAAAAGACACGAGAAAAAATGTTCCATATCACTAATTATCAGGGAGATGCAAATCAAAACTACAGTGAAGTACCATCTCATGCCACAGAGACTTACACACCTCACAAAGATCAAGAACAATATGTGCTGGCAGGGATGTGGGGAGAAAGGAACTCTCATTTACTGCTGGTAGGAATGCTGTCTAGTTCAATATTTATGGAAAGCAATATGGAGATTGCTCCAAAACCTGTGAACAAAAACATTAGGACATAATTGTGTACATAATTAAATTTAAAGTAAATTGCAAAACATTGATATAATGAGCATTGCAATAAGAGTCTATAGCATCCAAGTCCCTTCTCCATTTATTTCTGTGGACAAAAACAGTAGAAAATTTTTGCAGGCATAATTAAATTGAAAATAATTAACTATAAGATTATTATAATAATGAGCAATAAGTTCACTATAAGAGTTAAGAGCACTGAGCACTATAGTGTGAGTCGAGAGTAATCAGTTCAGTTCCTGTAGACTGCTGTAAACAAAATATTAGAACATTTTAGAGGATGTATGTAAGTTGAAAATGAATTGTTAAAATATACATATAATGGCCACTATAATGTGAGTTTATAGCAGGGGTCTCAAACTCGTGGGCGGCAAGCCATTTGCGGCCCTCCGTACAACATTTTGTGGCCCTGCCCTAGAAGAATCTTTTTGTTTTGTTTTAGTTGTTTGGGTCACACCTCCAAATATTCAAGGCTTACTACTGACTTTGCACTTAAGGATCACCCCGACTTTGCCTCCTGTGGCCCCCAGGTAAATTGAGTTTCAGACCCCTGGTTTATAGTATAGAGCACTATAATGTGCATCTGGTGCATCCAACTTTTCTCCATAGACTTTTGTAAACAAAACATTAGAATATTACTTCTGACATAGCAGTTTGAAAATAAGTTACTAAGACATTCTTATAATGAGCACTGTAGTGAGAGTCTATAGCAACCAAATTCCTTCTCCAGAGATATCTAAGGGCAAAAGCATTAAAACATTACTTCAAACACCTTTTAAAGGTGATTATTTGATCATCTGGTTTAATTTATGTCACTGTATCTATTGCTATAATTCCCATTGAAGTATAAAACAGGATATAAACTGCTGAAGATTTCACAGAAGAGGTGGTGATATCCTAAACTTCATTATTATGTAACTTTAACTAGCATTGTCTTGCTCCATTTTTTTTTTTTTTTGGTTTTTGGGTCACACCCGGAAGTGTTCAGGGGTTACTCCTGGCTCCATGCTCAGAAATTGCTCCTGGCAGGCACGGGGGACCATATGGGGCACCGGGATTTGAACCGATGACCTTTTGCATGAAAGGCAAACGCCTTACCTCCATGCTATCTCCCGGGCCCCGTCTTGCTCCATTTTTACAGTAGGCAGTGTAATGACCTTTGCCTATTTCACCATAATGATTAACATAATCAACAAAGAAAGAAGACTATCAAGAAACAAAATCAGTTGTATTTTTTCCAAGTAGTTCTGAGAATCAATAACATACTGTGACAAGTCAAGGCATTCTAAGGGGAAGTCCACATAGGTCTGAAATTTTTGCTTCCACCTTTCCCCTTAGGAAAAGCATTTCAGGTGTATAAAAAGCACAGATGGGGACTGAAGCAATAGCACAGCAATAGGGCATTTGCCTTGCATATGGCTGATCCAGAATTGACCTGAGTCCAATCCCCAGCATGCCATATGGTCCTCTAAGCTAGGAACAATTTCTGAGTACATAGCCAGGAGTAACATCACTGGGTGTAGCCCAAAACAACAACAACAACAACAAGCACAGGTGATAAGTTTCTAATTTCTTTTTTTTTTCTGGTCATTCTAATTTATTTCAAAATAGGTGTTTTTAATAATATAATTTTTATTTTAAACATATTGGGTTACATATTGTTTTTTTTTTTGTTTTTGTTTTTTGGTTTTGGGGCCACACCTAGTGACGCTCAGGGGTTACTCCTGGTTATTTGCTCAGAAGTCGCTCCTGGCAGGCACAGGGACCATATGGGGAACCAGGGGATCGAACCGTGGTCCGTCTTAGGTTAGCACAGGCAAGGCAGGCACCTTACCTCCAGTGCTACCGCCCGGCCCCCTGGGTTACATATTGTTGACAATCATATTTTAAGGTACAAATTAACATAAAATCAGGGGATCTCCCATCACCAAAAAGTCCTCCCTCCACCTCCATTCCCGTCCTACTTCCCATATCCTCTCCCCTACCCCCCCAGGGTTGCTAAAGCAAGTGGTTCCCTCTGCGCCTAGCTTACTACTTGGTGGTCTTACACCTGTTTGGTCTTGGTTACCCTCCTCTTCCCCCCTAATTGGGAGGCAGGACTAGTCAGTACAAGTTATATGAATTTGTTTGGAAAAGAAAAAAATAGAAGATAAAGAAAAAAACGGATAAATAAAAATAAAGAAAGAAAGGGGGGGCCGAGCGGTGGTGCTAAAGGTAAGGTAGCCTGCCTTGCCTGTGCTAGCCTAGGATAGACCAGACCGCGGTTCGATCCCCCTGTGTCCCATATGGTCCCCCAAGCCAGGAGTGACTTCTGAGCGCATAGCCAGGAGTAACCCCTGAGCGTCACCGGGTGTGGCCCAAAAACCAAAAAAAAAAAAAAAAAAGAAAGGGATCAAAGGGATCAAATACTCCAGGAATGGGTGGGTGGAGTCCTTCCAGAGGCTTTCATCGAATTTCTATCTCTTTTAGAGATACTGCTGTGTTCTGCAGTGACTACAATAATACCTGCTGTTGTCCTTTAGTTTTTCTTCTTTGAAAAACAATAGTATAGTGTACACTTGCTTGTGGATGTTAATGACAAATATAGATGTATAAGTCTCAAATGTCTGATACTTTTTTTTGACAGGTGAGGCACTGGATTGTGAATTTGAACTGTCCTTGAAAAAAGTATAACAATAATAGACTCATTAAGCTCCTTGAGTCTCTGCCAAGCATGCTCCACAGCTTTTAAGTCATTGAGATGATCATTATTTTCCTTTTCTTTGGGATGGGGGACACACCTGGTGATGCTCAGGAGTTACTCCTGGCTTTGCGCTCAGAAATCACTCCTGGCTTAGGGAGGACCTGGCGAAATCAAACCACGGTCCATCCTAGGTTAGTGCATGCAAGGCAAATAAATACCCTACTGTTGCAAGCCAGCCCCTGAAGAGGTTGACTGATGGAGGGATGGAGAATGAGGTCTTTCCCCTCCAGCTCGGAGCACGCGTCTGCCACTCTGCTCAACCAGTGGTTCTGAGGTGAATGCGGCGGGAAGAAAGCCAACAGGCAGTCAGGCTTCCGAAGAAAAAAGCTCTTTATTCCATGAAGAGGTCAAAGCTCCAAAAGGCCTAGGACTAGGCCAGGAAGAAAAAGCCTCCCGCCTTCCACAGATACTTGCTTTTATTCCCCAGAATCAGGTACCACCCAATGGTAGAAGCAGAATCAGGTACCACCTTAGGGTGGGGACAGAATGCCAGGTCACACCCTAGGGTAGGGCACAATCACAGATCAGGGTAGGGTCAGTAATGTAATAATCCCAAGAAATGTTTACATTTACACAAAACCCTACCACTTGCCCCACCACTCCAGTTCCTTATTTTCCTCTTTATATCTTTTCTGTCTATCATTATTATTCAGGTTTTCATGGAGATTATTCATCAGAAATAGACATAATCACATGAATCCTGTTGGCTGTGCACTGCAAATTGGTCATTGATCTTCCCAATGGTTATTGGGCTGATATATTTGTGCTGTCCTGCCCACAGGGCCCTCATAATTATGCCATATTCTCCCACTTTATCTTTATGCCTCAACATCTTGTTATTATCTTGTTATTATCATCCTGGTAATGGTTTTGGTTAATGTAATCAGCCAAACATGAGTGTTATACAGGTTCTGCTCTTTGGGCTGATGTCCCTTTATGGGAGAGATTCTGACCACAGCACTTTGCCCCCTGACACCACCACAGCTCCTCCTACCTTGTTCCATCTGTTATAAAGCTGCTATCATCTGTGACCATTACCAACTCTGGATTTTTTAGAGGCCGGTCCATTAAATTAAATCAGGCCTGACATTTGTAACATATGTCAGCACCTCTTCACAGCTGTGTGGTGTCTTTTCCAGTTGCTCAGAAACCTGGGTTGAAGGATGCAATACTGTGGGCAGCTTAAAGATGACTCTGGGCTGGCTAAGGAGCAAAGTCTGATAGCCTATTATCCTGGTATTCATTATTCATTTAGGTGGGTTCTTCAATAAGCCTTCCACATCATGGGAGTGGTGCTGGACAAAACCTGTTCCAAGGTCAGTTTTTTGTATCTTTCACGAATACTGCGTTGACTGCTTCCATTCACAGGTATGGAGGCCATCATGAGGGTTGGGGTACAATTTTATTATTTTTAACAAATAGGCTATGGGGCATTGCCACGGTCTGAGTTTCTGAGTAAGAACCTCTTCAGCAATCCCGTTGGGTATTGAGTGATTACCTGTTTTCTTGATCCAGAGAGCATTCCTTTCTGTTTGTTTTTGGGCCACACACAGTGATGCTCAAGAGTTACTCCTGGCTATGCACTCAGAAATGACTCCCGGCTTGGGGGACCATATTGGATGCTGGGCATTGAACCCAGGTCTGTCCTGGGTCAGCCATGTGCAAGGCAAACACCCTACCACTGCGCCTGCCTCTGGAGAGCATTCTTATACCTTCATGGAGGTCATACTTCAAGTAGGTGCTTGAGCTGTACATAATTGGGCTTTCTTAGTTGACACTGCTAACCTTTGGCCTGCAAGGTCTTTAGAATGCCCCAGGTCCCACCCAGACATTCTTCATAAGTCCTGGCAGCAATGAGAATATCGTCCACATACTGTAAGATAATCACTTTTGGGGAAAAGGTCCAATAGTTACGGAGGTCAATGTACAGGGCTTCATCAAAGACAGAGGTAATTTTTTTATTTCCTGTGGCAGTCAGGTCCATTCTGAGGCTCTGACTATATTTGAAGGCAGATAGTCTGGCTTGAAGGTGAAAGAGACATGCAGAAAAAGGTGGTGTCCTTTAAGTCTAACACCATACAGAATATCTTTTGGGGACCAAATATGGTTAGTAGGGTATACAAGTTTGGGACTGTCAGTTAGATATCCTCCACGTGCCTATTTATTTCACTTAAATCCTGGACTGACACTATTTCCGTTTTGACTTTTCTTACTGAGAGCATGGGGTATTCCATTGAGACTGGCAGGAAATTAAAATCCCTGCTTCCTTCATCTGATTGATGTGCTTCCTTATGATTGCTTTGGCTTCCAGTGGAAGGAGATACTGCTGGACCCAGATTATTTGAGTCATGGTTTTTAGTCACAGTTACGAGGCTCTGCCAGTCCTGGGGAATTCCATTCTTCCCATACTTCTCAGAATTCACTCTGAAGGGTTAAAAGGAGGCTGGTTTCCCTCCTCTTTCTCCCCCTTCTTTCTTTTTTCTTTTCTTTTTCTTTGTTTTGGTTTTTGGGTCACACCCAGCAGTGCTCAGGGGTTACTCCTGGCTCTACACTCATAAATCGCTCCTGGAAGGCTCAGGGGACCATATGGGATGCTGGGATTTGAACCACCGTCCTTCTACTTGAAAGGCAAACACCTTACCTCCATGCTATCTCTCAGGCCCCTCTCCCCACCCACTTTCATATACAGCAAGTATTCATCAGTCATGGGCAAGGAGATGCACACTCCAGCCCCCTCCTTCTCAACTAGTAACTTTAAGATAACACATCAGTTTCTGTGAATTGAATGGTTGCTCTCAATTTGTGGAGTAAGTCCCTCTTGAGCAAGAGATATGGGCACTCCAGCAAAACAATGAGTTTATATCTGGTCAGTTCTTTTCCCAAATCCAGGCTCCTTTCTCCAGCCATTGGCGGGGGTCCTACCTTAGTGGGCACCTGCACCAGAATTGTATCTGGTAGCAATTTTCCCATTGACTTCTGTGAGGCTGAGAATTGAGCCTTGGTGTCCACTAGAAATCTCTTTCTTCCCCTCCACTTCAATCCCATTCAAGGTTTTGGAGGGAACCCAAACCAGGGTATTTTCAGTCCTGTAAGGTAAGGGCTTCCGTTTTCTTCTTCTTTGGACACTCTTTGGCCTAGTGCCCTCTTTCTTCACAAATTCCACATTAGCCCGGTCTGTCTGGTAGAGACCTGCTCTTTTTCTCACTTCTTCATTGATCTTGCTGATTTTTCTCTTCCTGCATCATTGCTACAGTGAAGACTGGTCATCTTCTTTATCTGGCTGCCATCTTGAGATTTTCTGCTAGGCCAACTAATCCTGAAAGATTTTTTCCCTCTAAACCACCTATTTTCTGTATTTTCCTTTGAATATCTGGGGCAGATTGAGCAGTAAAAACAATATTAACAACTGTTTGATTCTCTGCTGCTTCAGAGTCTATGGGGCTATACATTCTGTATGCTTCTAGTAATCTTTCTAGAAAGACTGTAAGGGATTCCTCCTTACCTTATTTTACATTGCTGGTTTTGAACAAATTGATTGTCCTTCTGGCTGCAGCTGGGCAACCTCTCAGCAGAGCCTGGTGGTAGGTTTGTAGACACTTCTTTTTTTTTTCCTCAGGGGAGAGCGCGCATGCAGTCCCCTACCATAAATTACACATAAATTGCCATAAATTACTACCATAAATTACGCAGTCGAGTTTCCCACATTTGGGGAAATCGCAGGGGTCAGCACGCCCGGAGTGCAATGGGTGAGCCTCACCCTGGGGAAACCACCTTCGTGATCATGGAATCGCCCCTGCCAGGTAAGTATGTAGACACTTCTTATTTGCTGTTGGGTTCGGATTCCATGCTCATGGAGTTGAGGAAGAACCTGGCAAGGAGCTGAGCCTCAGCATCTGCTGGATGCCCTGGCTGTCCTGGCTACCCATGCTGTTCTTTGGCAAACGTCTTTGCTTTCCAGAGAATGAACTCCCTCTCTTGGAAATGAAGAGGACCAGGAGTAATGGCTGGATGTCAATCAAGGTGGGCTGATGGGCCTGAAAGTTTCTAGGAGATTAATTAGGTCTTGTTTTTGCTCAAAAAAGGACCTGTGCTGAGCCTTCCAATTATAAAGGTATGAGTAGGTAAAAGGGTATAAATTAGGTAAGGCTGTCTGTATTTTTCAGGGGCTACCACTTCCTTAAGGTGGAAAGCCTGGACTTTTGGTCGGGGTGATGGTGCTGAAGCAACCTGTGATAAAGGGAGATAATTATAAAGGTTTCCATATATTACAGAGGGGGTCTCTTGAATTTGTTTAAGTAGTTTCTTCCCTAGCAAGCAAGAGAACTCATGGTAGATTTACCTGTGTAAGTCACAGTAGGTAATTGTTTACTTATGAGATATTGATCCTCTTGCAAATATGAGTAGCTTGACAGTAGATACTACTAGCAAAGCCTGTGGAACCTGTGGAGTCTTAGGTAGCAGAAGGCATACTAGTAGGGGAGACATTGGAGCCGCTGGAGCCGCTACCGATGGAGCCGCTGCTGCTAGAATTATGGAGCATGCCAGCAGGGTGTGTATGTCACCAGGTCCTCCAGAGATGGGCTCACCATCAGCAACGTTAGGCCTGCATCCACCCCACACTCAATCGGGCTCAGAACAGGATAGAGATTCCCTCTTCCTCCTGCAGGATATTTGCTCCATGGGCAGAGGTGACTCTTTTTCATCAGGGCGAGGCAGAACCATAACAGGTTCAGTGCTCAGTGTCATTTAGAGACCTGTTGGCCTGCCTGAGGGGAAGAGAACTGGTCGGTTAGCAGGTGGCAATTGAGGTTTCAGCCAGTGAGGTGGCTCCTTCACCAAGAATCGCCAGGCAACTAGGTAAGGAATCTGCTCCAAAGGACTGTTAAAACTTGTTCTTAGAGTAACGTTGGAGGCAAATGTTCTTTCTGGAGGCCAACCCTCTGAAAATTCACACTCTAGCTGACAAAACTAGTCAATTTTACAGGGTGAACTTGGTCTTTTGAATACTTAGCTCTTGGTAGGTTTTTTTTTGTTGTTGTTTGTTTATTTTGTTTTTGAACCACACCCAGCAATGCTCAGGGGTTACTCCTAGCTCTGTGCTCAGAAATTTCTCCTGCAGGCTTGGGGGGAAAATATGGGATCCCAGGGATCAAATCCATTCTGTCCTGGTTGGCCACATGCAAGGCAAATGTCCTACCTGTGCTATCACTCCAGTCCCTTTCTTGGTAGTTTTTAAAGGCTGAAGTTTTTAAAGAGAGAGAGGTGTATGATCCTTCTTTGCAATGATCTGTCTCATTATGTTTATAATGAGGCAGAGCAAAGCAAACAAACAGAATTAAACATGAAACACATAAACCAGCCAACCATTGCCCTTGTACAAGAGAGCAGCATGCGTTGGACAAAACAAGTTCAGATAGAACAGACAAAAAAAGTTCCTGAGAAAAATGATAGACTTCAGTACCTGTGGAACTCGAACCCACAATTAACTCTCCCAGGGTCTGTGGAACTCAAACCCATGATCAATTCTCTGAGAGTCTATGGGACTTGAATCCTCGATCAACATTCTGGATGAGGAGGCATCTCTCCTTTTACATGACTTCAGAGAGCAATACTGTGTTCAATTTCTATCCACTCTTGGCTTTCTGACAGACAGGATCTAGAGACAGACAGAACCTAACTCTAGAGGAGCAGATGTCTCTCAATGTTCCAACTGTGATGTGCCTTAGTCTATCATATCCTGGATGATCCCCCCAAAAAATCACACAAAGCAATGAGGTTTGCATTGAAGGATTTTATTATGTACATATCACAAGTCCATCAAGCATTGAGTCCTAAAGTTGACTGGTCAGGACTGTCCCCTTTAGGAGACTGACTCAGGTCTCAGGTAAGGACTTCCTTATATACTTTATAAATGTAATCCTATATTTTTCTTATGCTCTTATGATTGGTTAAGTCCACCTGAAGAGTACATTGTTCATATTTTTCTTGGAAACTGTCAAACCATCAATTTCCTTCTGGTTATTTGAATAGATTGATATTTTTTCAAGACATGGTTGAGAAGTTTTAGAGCATGATTGTTAGTAACAGAAATGTCAGTTCAACCTGTATATTTGCTTAAAGCCCCATTCTAAAGAGTGAGAGATAGGAGTGAATGAAAGGTTAGTTAGTATGTATACAGCGACTGATGTTTTCAGATGAAGGCATGTTGACTTAAATAATAAAGAGGCTCTTTGGATGGGGGTGGATGGTGATGGAGGCCTTTCTCCTCCAGTCCAGAACCATGTGTTTCCAACTCCGGCGGGTCTGCAGTTTCAGGTAGCGGCAAGGAAATCATCCACAGACAGGTTCCAGGAAATAACATCTTTATTTGCCCTGGTCACCAGGTGTGGCCCATAATAACCATTTATGTTGGATCCTTATTCAGCCCTGCATCCCAACTTCTCTTTCAGCCATCTCTCCTCCTGCACCTTCTCCAACTCCATCCATGCAAATCCCCCTTTTTGCCCCCAAGGCCAAACCTTTCGTAACCTAAGCTTACACAAAGAATGAGAGGTAGGGTTACATCTGCCCCTTTCTTTTTAAATTAAATAAAACAAAAGAGCATAGGTTCTCTTTTGTTTTCCTGGCTTCCGCATTTAGCCAAAGGTGGGTAATATTTCCAAAGCAACAAGGTAAGCTTACCTATAAGAAAGACCCTTCCATTTCTTGGAGGTGTTTTGGGAAGGTTACAAAAGGTTTAGCCTCAGGGGCAAAAGGGGATTTGCATGGATGGAGTTGGAGGAGCTGCAGGAGGAGAGATAGTTGAAAGAAGCTAAGATGCAAGGCAAGCTAAGGATAGCATGTGTAAATGGTTCTGATAGGCCACACATGTTGGCCAGGGCAAATAAAGATGTTATTTCCTGAAGAAACCTGCCTATGAGTTTTCTACCCTATGCTCTCCCGAACTTGTAGACCCGTTGGGGTTAGAAACACGTGGTTCTGGCTGAAGGAGAAAGGCCTCCATCACCATCCAGCTCCATCCAAAGGGCCTCTTTATTATTTTATTCTACAGAGGCACTTATGCTAAGATGGAGGAATTTAAAACCTCAACTTACAACCGCAGCTGGATTAAAACTGGAGCTTTACCCACCAAAACTCTGCCCACAACCAACAGGCAGCTGTGCCCAAGTCATGTACTGGAGGTTTGATTCCAACTGGCACTTTTTAAATTCAATCTTTGGCCACTGCCTAGTGATCTCACATACTTCAGCTGGTTTCAAATTGTGGCCTTTTGCCCCCCAAACTCTTTTCACACTGTTGCAATTCTCCTCCTCCTCCTCC
>PVKC010046701.1:0-11184 GCA_004027635.1 Crocidura indochinensis
AAAGAGTTAGACTAAAATGGAAATAAAAGAAAAGGAGGTTGGGCATGATAGTGGCCAACAATGCCTACTCATTGGCACTTTCCCATGCTAAGTCCCTCATACATCTGGGCCCACTCTATGCTTTGAGGGTTTTTTTAAGCTTCAGAGACATCTGTGCTATCCTGTGCATCTCAGTGTTAATCTTTGTCCTTTAATTGAATTTGATTTGCTGTTCTATAAGGAAATAAAAAACAAGTAGACTCAATCACCTTTCATTGTAAATAGAGCGTTACATGTTCTCTTCTCCAGGTTGTCTTACTGTCTGCTACGTTAACCTGTAATCTACTGCAACTCAGATCACATATTTCATTGATGAACTCAGAGATATTAAGCTAGCCACCCCCTTTTTAGCCCCTCCATGGTATAAAAAGGGGTTAGAAAAGATTCATAAGAATTTTCAAATTTTAGAAAACATTATGCAAATGCAAGGCAGTACAAAGAGGATAATGGCAGGTTTGCTACAATTCTCTCATCTTCTTTCCTCCAAGCCTTGTACTTGGATTGATTGAAAAGAATTATAGTTCAGAAACTATAGGAAACTCTCTTGACACTGAAATAAAGCCTGCCATCTCCAAGATTAGTTTTTTTCCTTCTCATATATTTTATGGAGGTTAAAAATTCATTCATTCAGGAAATATTTATTCATAATACACTATATCTACCAGTTGTTATATAGGAGTTCTGGCAATGAAAATGCGAGGCCCTTACTTTTGGAAGACTATATAAAACAAGCATATAAATAATTGAAATACTTGACAAAGTTCTAAAAGTATTTCTTTATCTCTCTCTTTGTCTCCTCTCTCCTGAAAACCAAAAATGACAGAAATCCTATTCCAAAAGGATCTGTAGGAAATAAGGACATAAGAGTTTATAATGGCAGTACTAAATGACATAATTTTAGATAAAGCATTAGAAAATCAATTGCTGGGAATGAAAACTTGCCAAGGTGAAAAGGATGATTCGTGTATTGTTAACAGTAGAACATGGAAATTATGAAGAACAGTGCACCATAAGATGGGAATGGGAAACAAGGTTCAACTTAAAGGACATACAAGTTAAGGAGAACAGAATGTAACATTAGACATAGAGAAATTTGAAAGGCTATTGTCTGAGGAAATGACATAATTAGATGTGTATTGAAGAAGGACTGCTATCTGGCAGCAATGTATAGGATGAATTGGAGCTGAGTTGTACTGGGGCTTGGTGACAGTCCAAGGAAGGGACAATAGATCTGGACAGTCTTGAGAAGTAGGACATTAGAAATGTGGCCTAAATAGAACAAAAGGACTATTACATGCATGACGACTGACATCTACAGCAAGGAATTGAAAGGACAAAAAAAAATATAAAGTCAGATTTCAAACTCTTGGTTATGCTATGGCCAGAACTGGAAGACAGGAAGCCTGCCAGGCTCTGAGCTCTGTTTTGAGCACTGAGTCTAAGAAACTGGCAGGACATGCAAGTGGTGAAGATAGCTTTGGAAGTTATCCATGTAGTTACGAGCCAGATGGTATCAAGAAACTGGAAAGGCAGAAAATAAAGAGACACAAAAGAGGGGTGCCCATATCTAGGAAGACATTGAGCTTTGAAGCCAAATGTAGAAGCCAAAGGAGAGAGTTTCTTGTGGAGGGACAATCAACAGAGTCCTTTATCCCCAAAAGGTCTAAAGAAAGGAATCAAGTCTGGACTTGGCAAAAAAGAAGAAACCATGAACCACAAAGAGAAATTTCGGTAAAGACTCTTAAGTGCAAAAAATTAGGTGAGAGTGGGTGGAAAAGGAACACCAGCAGAGAGAACAAACTGTGCTTTCAAAGAGTTTGACAGTGAAGGGAATGAGAAAAATAGATGGTAGCTTGAGGGGGCAGGAGGATCAAGACAACTTGTTAAAATTGTGAACTCTGAGTATTTTTTTGTAGATGGAGGATAGAAAATGGAAACAGTACAAAAGCAGGCTCTGGAGGAAAGAGGAGGAATCACAATAGAGAGTATATATAAATAGAAGGAGGTGCTCACTTTAGAAAAAGGCAAGAGGATGTATGTGCCAGATGAATGAGAAGAAATAATGGTCAGATCTGAGCAGGCACATAAGCATGTGATAGCCATTCAGCCTTCAAGATAGTGGGAAATAACTTGATAATGATACTTGAATCTTTAAGTAATTTGACAGTTGTTGAATAGCATGGATAACAAACAAGGAAAATAAAACTTAATATTCTAGAGTGATAATAAAAGTAAAGATCACAGAAAGAGATCTTTCTAGGGTCAAAGAGGCATGAGGCCCAGGTTTGATTCCCAGCACCATGTGGTTTTTGACCATTGTCAAAAGTGAACCAAGGAATACTACTCTAGGAGTAGTACCTAAGTATCTCCTGGAGTGTCCCCCAAACAAAACAAAAACAAGCTAATAAACAAAGATCTTGTTGGCTGTAAAACATGTCATATTTAGGAGTCTTGATGCAATATTAGAAAAAAATTTTTGAAGAAATTGATAACATAACTCATGCCTTAGTTAGCCTAGAGTATTTCAGAGGTTAAATATCCAGAATGAACAAATATAAAGAGACTAAGGTAAATTCTTAGCTCCCAGGGGTCACAGGTGTATAATTTCTTGCTGATAAGATGAAAATATTGTGGAATTAGAGGTAATGGTTACATAATATACTAAATAAATAACCATATACTGTGATTATATGAAAGAAACTGAATTATATATTTTGAAAGTATGAACTTCATGTGACTCATCTGTTAGGAAAAATTATCATTTTATAAAAATATTTTGAGTTGGGTGAAGGTCAAGTTGATAATGAACCTGGGAGGATTAGGTAAAATTTCTCTTTTACCTAAAGTCTTTTGGTTTTATAATATGCATAGTGCTCCGGAGACTCCTCAGCACATTCATCTAAAAATCTAATAATTAATTTTAGAATGATGTACCATAAATGACATATTCAAGGGCTCAGTTTTGCCAAGGGTGGACTGAGGATAATGCTAAGGTTACCAGTTGTATGTTCTTCTAACTGGTGTTTCTTAAAATCCACTTATTGATGGCATCAAAATCATCTGGGTAGGGGCTAGAGTGATAGCACAGCAGGTAGCAGGTATGGTGTTTGCCTTGCACAAGGCAATCCCCTTTTAAATCCTGGGCATCCTGTATAGTCCCCCAAGCCTTCCAGGAGTGATTCTGAGCACAGAAACAGGAGTAACTCCTCAGTGTTGCTGAGTATGACCCCAAAATAAATATAAACAAAAAATTATCTGGTTAAATGCCTGGATTTCACTCTAGGCCTCATAACTAGAATTTCTAGTAAGAGAGCTCAAAAGTTCTGATTTTAAAAAAATTTAAAAAACTTCCCCGGTTCAAAAAATTATTGTGTCACAACCAACTACAATCTTCTACCAGCAGGGGAAGAAGAAGCAAGTAGGAAAAATGGCAGTGGTGGCGAGGCCTGTGTTGGATTTGAGAAGTCCTACATCTCTCCCAGGTCCCACTGGCACCTGGGGAAACATGTTACTGAGCTCAGTGCCACCAGAACAACTGAGCAGTCTTTCTCTCTGCTTGTGACTCAGAAGGTCCTTGGTCTCAAGAGGACATTTTTCTAGTCTGCTTTAGCAAAGCACTTCTGTGGTAGAAAGAGAAAACACAGATGCTTGTGCCATGTAGATCGGGCAATGCTGATACTTTTTTTTCCCTAGCAGAATGGAAATTAAATACAATATTCCCGTCCAGTTACAGTTTAACTGACAAGTGCTGCTGAAATAACAAAGTTATAATTTCTTGAAAATTAAGAAGGTAACAGAAGAGCCACAGACTTCTAAGAGTGTTTTCTCTTTCCAAACAATTCTTTCTTCTTCTTCTTTTTTTTTTTTTCAGTCACCATGAGGGCAGGCTAAGCATAAAGAAGGCCCCATGTAATAGAGCAGCAGAAAGACACTGGAAGCATCATGAGCTGCTCCTGTGACCACTAAACCATGAGATCATAAGGACATGGGCTGGGTCTCAGAATGAACACACATGACCCAGAAAGAGAAAACTATACCTTCCAGTATCAAATGCTCTTCTATGCAGGCCAGTTCTGCACTTTAGGGAAGCCATGTTGTCTGAAACCCTCATTGTGCCAGTCTTTACAAGTCAAGCCTGCCAGTGCTGGCACTCAAGTGGCACCTTCCACTCCATTGGGGAGAAGCCATCATGTTGGGAGACCAGGCTCCTTTGCTCTCTGCCCAGGGACATAATACCTTATTCTCCTCTCAGAGACTGAAGGAACGAAAAAGAGCTTCTTTCTGTGATAAAAAGCAGAGCCCTCTCTGCTCAGAGGTACATCCATCCATTCTCTAGATCAAAGCGAACTCTCCATCCCTTTCAAGCTTATGTTAGTAGGCTGGGGAGAGAGGCTCTGACATTCTCCATTGGCACCCCGAGATGTGGTTATTTTGCCAATGGTGCTGAGCACCAAGCATAAAGGAAAGACCTCAAAACTGAAGGCTGTTTTCCCTGCACAGACAATCTCCTGGCACAGTCAGTGGCGTGCACAGCTGCCTGGAGCCGAGGGGGAATGGCAATCATCTTTGTGTGGCATGACAGCAGTGGTATTTTGCTGTAGGCCCCAGCTTCTGTTAAGATGGCAGAAGGAGTGGCTTGTCACCCAGAATTACTTCTCAGATCCCAATTATACGTTTCAAAAATATCACCTATTAAAACCCAAACACTTTGTTTGCTGGTTGCAGCCCTTTGAACAGGTTACCACGGATTTATGCTGGCATAATGGGCCTGCATGATGTATGTTCCCTGTCAGTGCTGAAACAACAGTCAGTGCGTCAGAGCAGGCCCACCTGCCAAGCAATATGTTCTCAATCCCTCAGGCAGAGCCGTGTGCTGCTCCTAAGAAAACGTCCCCCCACTGAGCAAATGGCAGAGCCAGGGAGCACAGGCAACCCGGGTGCACATGCGCACAGGGAACCACAGGCTGGCGGAGGAGGGGTGCGGGGGAGGGACAGTAAGGATGTTCCCGTCAAGCTCCACTTGACAGTGACAGGCAAACAATCTCAGGGCTTTTCTTTCTTTTCCTTCCTTCTCCCCTCTCCCCTAATGAACTAGCATAGGCTGCTAATCGCATACATCATTAAGCCAAGTGGCTGGAAGCTGGCTGAGGGATGATGACTGGTAGCAAGGATTTCTGGAGACCTAAATGGGGGACAGGCTGGGAACCTTGCAGGGGTGGCGTGGTCAGAGTGGTTAGGGAATTCGTTCTAGCACAAAGGCTCTGATTGGTGTCAATGATCCCACCCTGAGGGGAAAGAAGGCAGCAAACAGCAAGCCCCTAAGAGGCCACAGCACTGATGGCACCAGTGGCAGAGTTTCTTCTTCTTTTTTTTTTTTTTTCCTTTTCTTTTCTTTTTCGCTTGTGATAGGGAGCTGCTGGAGCCAGAGAAGCAGGTTCATCCCTTCCATGCAAAAGCAGAGTTTTCGCCAACACAGGCACAAGGGTTTTTGGCTGGGAATGCTCTGGCTAATTAGTGATAGCATGAGGTCTGTGCTGTGAAGAATGCCTCAGAGACACAGAACAGATTCTGCTGTTAGCTACTAGTAAGCTGAAACTACAATGAATGTGCCGCTTTCTGAGTGAATAAGCTCTCTGCAGATTACGTAACAAGGAACAATGAATGGCTTTCTTGCAGGCAATGGAGGCACAAGGCTGTTCAAAGCGGTAATAAAAAGGCTACAATTTTACTTTGGATTTTAGGTCAATCCTCTCTGACCTCTTTTCAAGATCTCCAAACATTTTTCCAGGTCCCAAGCCACATGGAGTTGTATGACACAAACAGCTCTTGTCAAGCCCGTGACAGGCTGCTCTCTTGCATTTGATGTGGCTGTGTTAAATAAGCACACCAACCAGACAGAACATGCCACCACACCCTTGTCTCTAATACAGGCAGGAAGGCAAGCTCAGAGTTTTTTTTAAAAAAAAAAAAAAAACATCATAGCTGGCAGCAAAGGAGAAATCAGAACTTAATTTCTGACTAAGGAGCATTAAAGGCTCCAGACTGTCAACAGAAGAAAAATAAAAGGAAAAAAGAAAAAGAAACTAGATAGACTTTGTCTTCATGGAAGGAAAAATGTTATCAACTTCATGAATGTCACCACACAGATATTAAGACAAGAGGCCTGGCGTCAATCTTCAAGAAAAAGATGCTGGGTTTTCTTGAAAGAAAAATAAGATTTCAGTTGGTTTTTACTTGCACTACACTTGTCCCCCATTTTTACCAGTAAATGCACTGTTTTATGAAAATCCATGGATTAGGGAATATCAATAATACAATGCAACAAGAGGTAAGCATACATAGGAGAAAGAACCCAAGGATCACATTGGAAAGGATAAAATGCAGGCAGAGTTGAAGGTTTGGGGGTAGCAGAGCTGAGAGGGTGGTGGTAGAAGAGCTCAGTAGGTGAGAGAGAAGGGGGTTAGACACAGGTGGGGGCTGAGAGTGTGAGCAGAGACCCCCACACTAAGGGACCAAACAGTCAAAGATCCATTCTGATTGGAGTAAGGATGGGTACTTGGAGTGGAGATCTAAGATTTGTGAGGAATATCACTCTTCCTATTCTAAACTATTAAAACCAGGCAGGGACAGATCCAAATGAAGGAGAGCAGATGAGGTAGAAAAGTACTACAACATTCTCAAGAAGAAAGATGTTGGGGCCTGGGAGATAGCATGGAGGTAAGGCGCTTGCCTTTCATGCAAAAGGTCATCGGTTCGAATCCCGGTGCCCCATATGGTCCCACGTGCCTGCCAGGAGCAATTTCTGAGCATGGAAGCAGGAGTAACTCCTGAGCACTGCCGGGTGTGACCCCCCCCCAAAAAAAAACCAAAAAAAAAAAGAAGAAAGATGTTAACGACTCAAAACCAAACCAAAGAAGTCAATGAGCTGAAATGGGTTGAACTGAAGGTTCAAGTCCAAGAAACTATGTCATTTGACAGGCAGAGGGAAAAGAAGAGGAGAAGAAATGGGAGAAAATGAGAACTTGGCCTGCTGAAGCTGAGGGGCCCCCAGTGGTGGCTGGGGTGTGGGGCTAGAATCAGCATCTGTGCTCCTCATGCACTGACTTTGAGTAGTTACCATCTCTGGTCAGGGATGTGGGTGGGAAATCTGGGTGGCTGAAGCTATTTCTAAACTGTTCTAAACAGGGCTAAGCATTGACAGTATTTATTTACTCAATGAAGACACAGACACCGAACTGATGAGTCAGTGCCACTAGGACCTAAGGGAAGGTCACAGAGGCTGCGAGCCCAGGGAACAGGTAGTGCGTGGGAGGAAGGGAGTCATGTGACAAAGAAGAGCAGATGAACTTTAATCACTGTGAGTCCTGTCATCTGGGAGAAGCTGAAAAAAATTCTTCTGTCCTCAGTAGGCAATTTTCTAAAATATGTCAGTCTTTAAATATTTAAAAGAGAAGGGCCAATAATCTTAAAAGCTTCATTCAGGTTCAGAAGTCTGTAAACCACTCATTTATTTAAAATTTAATTTTGTTTGTTTATTTTTGGGTCATACCCGGCAGCACTCGGGTTACTCCTGGCTCTATGCTCAGAAATCACTCCTGGCAGGCTCACGGACCATATGTGATGCTGGGATTCGAATCACCAACCTTTTGCATGCAAGGCAAAAGCCTTACCTCCATGCCCCTAAAATTTAATTTTTATTTTTTGGGGGGATGGATTTGGGCCACATCCAGCGGCACTCAGGGGTTACTTCTGGCTATCTGCTCAGAAATAGCTCCTGGCAGGCACAGGGAACCATATGGGATGCCAGGATTTGAACCAACCATCTTAGGTCCTGGGTCCGCTGCTTGCCAGGCAAACACCACTGTGCTATCTCTCTGACCCCAATTTTTAAATTTTTAAGTTTTTTTTTATTTTGGGGCATACCTAGTGATGCTTGGGGGTTAATTCTGGCAGTGCTCAGTGGACAATATAGGATACTGGGAAATGAACCCCTGTCAGCTGCATGCAAGGCAAACACTCTACCCACTGTACTATCATTGAGGCTCATAATTTAATTTTTATTATTATTTTTTTTAATATTTTGAGGTAGACTTAAAGTATTTTCAAGTTTCTACTGGACAAAGAAAGTTTTCTCCATAAATGGCTTAATAATCTAACTTTCTTATAAACTGCTACACCTATTCTGCCACAGCATTTGTACTGTGACTTGCCTTTCTGTCAATGTATGACGCCTATGGGGTCATTCTATCTTGATTTCTTCATTGCTGCATTACTGACATGACTCTTGAGGCTTCCCTATTGCTCTTTATGCTACCAATATCTTGATAAAATAGTTATGCAATCAGTCATTTTCAGCTATATAATTCCGAAGTTTTTCTTTAGTGTTGGTTTTTCCTACAATTTTGACATTTTCTCCCTGTAAGAGATGATAAATTCAACGTAGAGCCCTGGGCCAAATCAAACATTATTTATGTCATATCACTGCCAGGTTTTTGTTTTGTTTGTTTTACTTAAAAGTGAAATTATGAGTCAATTTCTCCCTAAGAGGTATTCATCCTCTACTCTTCTCTATTAGACATTATTTGGTTAAGAAAAAAATTTCATTTTTAGCCAAAGATAAATGTGTTTGATAACATATTTTTAAAGCATGCTGTTACAGTTCAGGCAAGTCTTGAATATTTCGTTGGTTGGGTCATGAGACTGTGGCTTTTGAATTCACTGGACCCAAATATCATCCCACTGACTTTGGCTCCTGGGAGTAAGTAAGAGGAGCTCTGCTTCCTCCTGTTTTTAATCAGGTACAATGTGACATTTACCCATTTCTGACACCTGGCTCTGTACAAGGCCCTGGGTGCCAGCAGTGGCTGGCCCACATTCCGGACCTTGACAGGTCCTTTGGATCTGACAGTTCTCCCAACCTCAAACTTGGTAGAGCTGCTTTGGTTCTGTTTTTCTCACCTTTCAAGAGGAAGACTTCCCCGTCAGAAACCCAAGCATTGGGCTAGTGCCCTCCCCAGAGATCACAGCTGGACTTGCTGCTGGCTCTGCCCTCAGGAAGGGGGACTGATTCTGTGGTTAGTGTCAGACGTCAATGCTGCAGGCTCGCGTCCAGGCATCTCCAACACTCAAGTTCTACCATAACAAGATCAGGACCAACATATGCAAGAGAAATGTCTAGCGTCTGTCCTCCTTGTACTTAAAAAAAATCATTCTACCTATGCTGAAGAGGAAGTACTTTTGAAAATTTTTACTTTTTGGTCTGTAAAAGAGCAAATATTATACTACTTGTATTAACTTTAACTTTGGCTAAACAGAAAATAGTAAAGAAAGTAATCTATGCCAAACACCTAAGTCAAGTGTTACACTGAAACATGAACTTTTCTAGTGCTGTAATCTAAAAAATTCCAATAAGAGGGTATGTGAGGGGGCAGAGTGGTGGCACAAGCATCTGCCTTGTGCGCGCTAATCTAGGACAGACCGCGATTCGATCCCCCAGTGTCCCATATGGTCCCCCAAGCCAGGAGCGATAGCCAGGAGTAACCCCTGAGCATCACCGGGTGTGGCTCCTCCCAAAAACAAAAGAGTGCACAAAAGAGAAGCTAATATATGTGTAAATATATATGTAATATACATGTATATGTATTCAATCACATAGATAAATGTCAGTTCTGTTTTGAACATGACCAATCCAGACTCTGGGGAAGCTGAATTTGAAAAGTTGACGTTATTGACTCCAAGTCAGGATTTGGATCAGGACTAAACATTTTCTCCTATTAGCCATATCAACGTAGTTATTTGTCCTCAGTACAATGAATTGACTAGATAATACCTATTAGTTCCAACCTTATGTTGAGAAACAATACTACAAAAGACTGAAATTCTTTTGAAGATTATAGTTAAACTGAAATTCTAAGGACCTTTATACTAAGAGAAAAGATTGGTGGATGATTCCTCTTCATATTGCTGAGAGATATTTTCTAGACTGTGAGCTTGACTGTTGGAGAGGGGTTAACCACTTCTCCAGGAGTGTAGGGCAGCACCTTACAGCAGTGTATTTTCCTCTAAGCTACACACATACACACACACACACACACACACACACACACACACACACACACACACACGATCTCTATTCTGTCCTCTGAAATGTTTTGAAGCCTAATGGTTTTCTATATGTTTCTTTAGCAATTAGCCATTTAGACTGAGCTTAAGAGTTGTGGGATTTCAAGATGGTTAAAGGCCCGAGTCCTTTCTCGAGTAATTACAAGTGGTAAAGAACATTGTTTGAAAACCTGACTTATTTCCAGAAGCTTCAATCCAAAAAACAAAAAACAGTTGAAGAGGAGTAAAATGGTTATGAAACAGTATTTCAAGACAATAGTAAGAGTGGGCTTTAGTTTGTTTACATGAAGTTTAGATTTGCTATTCTCAACCCTGTACCACCTCCATACTCTGTGAGGGACACAGCTAAAAGCTGTGTAAACAGGGTACCGTGGCAGGAGGTTAGGAAAGCCAATTGGTAAAATGGGGGGGGGGGAAGGTTTACAGGAAGGAAACAAGGTCGGACAGGGGCCACTGTTAGAAAAAGGTTGAGAAACACTGGTTTAGACCACCATTTAAAATCTAAGTGATTTTCATTTTTGTTTTGTGCCTATAACTATTAATATTTATTTACTATAACTAGGCTAAACCTTAATTTGTATAGCACATCAGAATTTTGGAAGAAGTTTACATTTTACATGTTAGCAAATATGGTATCATTTGGTTTTAAAATTTAAAAGTGCCACCAGTCTATGAAAAATGAGAATATTTCTGCCTGACAACAATACACGGAGGTAAATGAATGTAATCTACTCTTCTGGGTGGCTTTATGGTAAATGCGAGCAATAATCTCTGAAGTAAAACCTTGTCTGCATCATGTTTGCTATGTAACCTCAGGCAGATTTCTTAATCCCTCTAAAGCCCTGTAACGTGGGGCCCGGGAGATAGCATGGAGGTAAGGCGCTTGCCTTTCATGCAAAAGGTCATCGGTTCAAATCCCGGTGCCCCATATGGTCCCCCGTGCCTGCCAGGAGCAATTTCTGATCATGGAGCCAGGAGTAACCCCTGAGCACTGCCGCGTGTGACCCAAAAACCAAAAAAAAA